>JAREIK010003173.1:3061522-3336455 GCA_029783825.1 Sapria himalayana
CCCCAATTTAGGATTTTGGGAATCCTCCAAATCAAGATTTTGAGATATATTATTTAATTTCACCCCAAATTATGATTTAATGTTTAATTGAGGGACGACAAATTTGGTTTGGTGCATTAAGAATTTAGAAATATTAGCATTAAAAAAAATAGACAAAAAACCCACAATTCAATGTACACACTATAAGAAAATGAGTTACACGTGAGACAGGTGTTAAATATTATGTAAAAAAAAAACTAATGGTACTAGAAATATTTAAGAGAAACATGTAGATTGTGAGAGTTTTTCAGCTATTATGTCTTGTATTCTTGCTTTACCCTCTTTGGTTATTGATCCAAGAGTTAATATTCATGTTATAAATAATTATACTCTTTTTATTATATTTTATTTTTTATTTTTTGAATATTATAGTAATCAATAATAATCTATTAAAAATTATTGGGCATGATAGTATTTAGCTTAGTTCTTTATTATTTCATGAATTTTACTTATTTCTAATTTCCTATTAGTTTTCTTTCTGAGAGCTATTTTTTTAGCCACCTTAATTTTTACTTTATTTTCTCTTTTTCTAATATTTATTTACAAAAGCATGAGACTTTAAAAAAGATTTCTTTTGGAATTGAGCATAATGAATTATATGTCTTTTACCAATAAGTTTTTATAAGAGCTATGAGAGCTTTTATGTAAGGTGCAGGTGCCTTCTAGAGCCTCAAGGCACAAGACACCCTTAAAGCGAGAGCTTTTTTATGTAAGGTGCACTATATTCTACACATATATTTTTAAAAATATAATCAAATATAATGAGTCTCGCCTGTGAAAAGCTTTGCGCCTCAGGGAATGCGTGCTTGCATGGAGGTGCGCCTATAGAGAGAGCTTCACGCCTCAAGGAAGGCGCACGCCTTTTTTGCAATCCATGCGACTATGTGAACGAGTCTCACCCCGGTCAGGGTCAAGGCAAGGCACCACGTCTGAGCTCCGCCCTCGGCTGAGCCCAGACATGCCTTTCACAACCATGATTGGACCTACTACATGTGTATTTTTAACTTAATCATCTTTTAATAAAAAAAGTTAAAAAAACATTTTACTCTACCATTAAGTGTATCTCTACTATAGAGTGTGTTACATGTCGACTATAATAACATACCAAAAGCTTCATATCCCAAGTCACACACCAGCTCGATTTGAGTTGGATCCCATTTGATCTAAAATATAATGATGTTTGTGGATTAGTAAAGATATGACTAGAAAGAACTTAAGGTATTTAATTTCTTTAATAAATAATTACTCATGATATACTTGAATATTTTTGTTCCATGATAAGCCATAAGCTTTTTCGTTTATTTTTTAGATTTTACATGAATTGATAAAAAAATAATTTAATAAAAAATATTAATAAAATAAGAAATAACAATATATAAGAGTATATATCACATATTCAGTACATACTATGTGAATCATAATAATATATACCTGACTTTATGTGTCAACCATAGTTATGAAAGACACACCTAGATCTCAGGGGCCATCACTCCCATTGAAACGTCTGGCTTAAGGTGAGGCGCAGGCGTGTGAAGCATGGTAGAGGAGGCACAAGTGTGCTGACTTCTAGCTGCTATGCTGCTACCAAGTATGCGACATGCACTTATTCTCCTTCTTCCTTTTTTTCTCCTTTTTTTTTTTTGCTTTTGTGGCTGTTGGAAATGAAGAGATACCATCGGGCATTTGGGGAGCCGAGGCAAGGCAACATTGGAGAGAAACAGCAAGAGGCAAAGCAAGGCGGAACACAGCGGGAGCACGTCGGGGAAGAACAGATCCAACCCAAAACAAAATCATTTTGGATTAGGTTTGAATTTGTCAGGCCACAAATTAACATCATTTTGAGGTTCTGATAAAAAAAAAAAAGAACAGAACACCCCAAAACGACATCATTTTGGGGTTTCTACTTTTTTTTTAATGTCATCTCCAAAACAGCATCGTTTTGGTCTTCCAACCGCCAAATGGATGCTGTTTTGGAATCTTATCTTTAAGCCCTATAAAACTCTCTTCTTTCCCAGATTACACCCTAAAATCCTCAAAAAAAATTCTTCCAAAACACTCTCAAGACAAAATCGAAGAGGAAACAAGAAGAAGACAAAAACATATTTTTTTCATTTTTCCTATTTTTATTGTGAAAAAAATTCTTCAAAAGTTAAAGAAATATTTTCAAAAAATTCTTAAAAACAAGCAAAGATTTTTTTTTCAAAAAAACTTTGAAAAAAAATATGAAATTTTTAAAAAACTAATGTACAAAATAAGAAAAAAAATCTAAAAATTAAAAAAAAATTAGAAAAAAAATTATGAAATTTATAAAATAATTAGAACACAAATTTTAAATAATTATAGTTGGTTGACAAAGATTGAATGTGTTAATAATTTATCGATTTATAATATATAATATATTATGTATATTTTTTGTAAAAAAACTTTTTCAAAAGATAGAAAAATATTTTTAAAAATTTTTTAAAAACTAGGCAATTTTTTTATTTAAAAAACTTTGAAAAAAAATATGAATTTTTCAGAAAACTAATGAACAAATAAAAAAAATCTAAATTTTAATGAAAAAATTAAAAAAAATTATAAAATCTATGATATAATTAGAACAAAAATTTTAAATAATTTTAGCTGTTTGGCAAAAATTGAGTATGTTTATGATTTATAAATTTATAATATATAATAAATTATGTATATATATATTTTAAATATAATTATTATTTTATTGTTGATTTTTTGTAAATCAATACAAAAATGAACAAAAGGATTAAAGTTGAAATTGATGCCGCAAGTGAAAAAAAGATCCAGAATAAAAATATGCTCATTTATTAAATGAGAAGATATATATATTTGCTCATTTGTATTTTTTGTAATAAAATAACCAAAATATACACTTATAGACAAAAATAACATATTATTAGAGAATTTAGAAATTTAAAAAAGTATACAAAATATCTCAGACATATTAGAAAATAAATAGAATATCATATGCTAACCAAAAAAACTCAAAAAAATCAAATAAATTTTGAAAATCATAATATAAAAAAGAATGTGTTTGGATTCCAAGGTGAAGATAATAAGGACGCAGAGATTACTAGCAAAATGGAAAGAAATAATATTTCTAATGATGATTGCAATGAAAGAGGAAGTGGTGGTAGTGATAGTGATAGTTACATTAAGAAAATGAGGCAAAAAAAAAACCTATGGATCATTTCTTAACTTTGAATCTAGGAATAATTGTTCAAAATATTAAAAAAATAATCAAATTATTATCGATAATACATACAAAAAAGAGACCAACGAGAGAATTGATCTACTATTTTGAAGATAGATATGTGATACTACGATTCCATTTAATACAGTGAACTATGCTAGTTTATAACCAATATTTAAGGTAATTGGTCAATATACTGTGAGCTACAAGAGACCAAGTTTCATTATGTAAGGATTACTAACCTCAAGAAAGAATTAGTTCTCACAATGTATTCAATGAAAGTTAATTTTATAAAATGAAAGCAAAATGAATATTCAATTATGTAAGATAGATGAACTAAAAATAAAGAAATCTTACTAATGAATTTCTTGGTAAATTCTTAAAGAGTAACTATATTTATGAAATTTATTGATATTTTTTCTATGGTCAATATGAGAGAAATTATTTGAATTACTTAACAGTTAGATGGAGAAAGTTGATGAAGACAATATTATTCAAATGATAATAGATGATACTTCAAATTATTTGGTGACAAGTAGATATAATTTAATTTGAAATTTTCATTTACTTATGCATGTACGTGATCACATTTATTATTTATTTGTTCTGTGTTGAAATTATGTAGGGAGATTATTGAAAAGATAAGATTACACTTGTATTGGACACCATGTGCCACACATTATCTCGACTTGATACTAAAAGACATTGAAAAACTATCACACATCGAGAAGACAACCGAGAGGGTCATATCCATAAGCAGCAACATCTATAATAAAATGAGTTTGCTCAACATTATAAAGTAATTTATTGAACAAAGAGAGTTGTTAAAGTCTGCTAAGACTTGGTTTGCAATAGTATTTATCATCTTATCTCATATCAATGAATAAAGAAATAACTTGAGAAATATGATTACTAATTCAGGTTAGACAGAAAATAAATGAAAAAATGAGCAACAAGAAAAAAATATAACCAATATAATTTTTGTCTTCTTTTTAGAATACTATAGTGTTTTGTTTGAAGGTGTTAGGTCATATTATACGTGTGCGGTGTGCTTCATTTGGTGAATGGTGAAAAATGCCTCCTATGAGCTATATTTATGCAACCATGAAAAATACAAAAAAAATTATCATCAAAAACTTTAATAAGAATAAAAAGAAATATAGAGAAATCATGAAAATCATTAATAGGAGGTGAGAGGTTCAAATTCATCAGCCTTTACATTCAGCTGGGTATTTATTTAACCCAAAATTATATTATGATACAATAAGATTAAATATTTATCTAGATTCAAAATTCTTAAAAGATGTAATTATATCATAACTAGACTTGTACATACATGCTAGAGAGCTTTTTAATAATGAGTTTACTATTAAAAAAAGGAAAATTAAACCTCCAAGTTAGTACTTTAGTTTAATTAATTAGTGGATTGAATTTATTATATATATTTCGTTAAAAATAGTGAAATGTTCAACTAATAATTTATTTATATTAATTATAACTAAATGATAGATATGTTTGGATCAAGTAATAGAAATTTGTAAAAGTACTAACTTGGAGGCATTTTTATTTAATGTAATAGAAATTAAAAATACATGCTAGAGGCCTTTATCTTCTCTTGCTATTTTTGAAAATATAAATTACAAAAGCAATTAGATACAATTGAATTTGTCTTTAGGTACCCTGCAATATTCTTTAATGTAACTTAGATTCTTCAAAACTAAAATAATGAGATATAATTATGAAAACTATTTATTTTTTTAGATTCATAGCAAGAGAAAAAATAATTTGATCATTAATGTTTGAATAATTTGGTGTACATTAAGTATAACGGATTTTGATGAAAAAATATACTAAGCATCATATCATTGATTACATAATCTTAAAAGAAATAGATGAAAACAATAATTAATTGATGAGAAGAATGAAAGATGAATGTGCTACAAAAATTAATTTTAAATTTGAAGATAATTTAACATGAGATGATATTACAAGAGCTAGTGGAGTTGAGGAGATTAGGATTTATATAATAGCTAAACCAAGCAAAATACAAACACAAACACCAAAACTAAAGTCAATATCATCTAGCTCTAAATATACTCCTACTCTTATTTTGATGAAATTAAAAAATATGATATATTTATTAGAAGAAAAATAAAAGAAAAAAAATAAAAGATTGATAATGAGAATAATATGGATACTGATTTTCTTGATTTAGATTTAGATGCATTAGTTTTTATTTTATTTAGAACTTAAATTTTTGTGATGATAAAAAATCATTAATGTTATTTGTTATTTTATTTTAAAACTTTAAATGTTTGGATGATAAATATACTATTAATATTTGATTTTTATATTTGATGTTTTTTACTTTATTATATTTTATTATTAGATGAAAATTAAAGATAATATTATAGTAAGATGTATAATTTTTATTTATATTGGGCTAGGTGCGCCTCAAATAAAAAAAACTTGTACTTCAAATGTGCCTTGTGCCTCAATGCCCCAAAAGTCTTTTGCACATCAATACACCTTGTGCTTTAAATAACTATGGTACTAGCACACTTTCACACAATATGATCACTAATATATATATATATATATATATATATATATTTGAGATAGCTAAATGACTCTTATTTGGAAGGAGTGTTACAAAATAATTTTTAGAGAGATATGATTTCAACCCCAAATTAGCTTATCGACCAAATGTCTTCTTTTTTCATTTTCTAAAGTTTTTCATTTCATATGATGTATCCTAGAGGAAAATTATTTAATTCATCTCTTATAATTTTTAGGAATATATATTTGTCCATGATCTATTTCTAAGAGATGACAAGGACAAGTTGACATCCAAGGCTTTATAATATACATTCCTTGGATACTTTAGTTTTCAAAGAAATTAAAGATTTTTTTACTAAAGACTGATAAAGAACTCACTACTTTCCCTACTCTCTTGTAGTCTCATGTGGACCTCCAACTAGGAGAGAGAGACACTTGACAGTTACATATAAACTTAGTTCACAATGTAATAGCACTCTTATGAAGTCAACATATATACCAATAGGTACATATCTTATAGAGTCCAAAGAGAGTGAGTTTCCTCATGAGAGAAAATAACTTTTAAGATCAAGCGACACAATATCTCACAAGTCTACTTCAGTTCAAGCCAATGACCAATCAAAGACAAAGAGACCATATCACCCAAAGCAGAGAATTCATTGTCACATACTTTGTCTTTTGGCTAAGCTTTCGTGTGATACATAGATAAATCACCCTTTAAATATTGCTAAGTCTACATTTTGTTTATCTTGCAAGTGATATTCATCTTCCAACAATAATTTAGAAACAAAAAAATCCAAAAGAATACTAGAAAGAAAATTATTTAGTATTAAAGAAAGAAATTTATAATTTACTAGTTTACAAATGAGACCATACCTTTTTTCTTATCAATGAAAAATTCTAAATATTTTATAATTCTCTAGCCTTGAAAGGTTTTAAACACTTTAAAACCCTTTAGAACTTCCACGTTTTGCTTGGAAAGGGAGATCTTTCTATATTTTTAAAAAAATTATCACCTTATTATATAAACTCACTAAAAATTATTTCTGTTCATTTGATGGAAAAATGGGCTCTCCATAAGTAGTTGTGTGACACTATACTAGGAGGAAGAATATACACAACCTACATAGACCAGAAATGAGTTTATCAAGGAGTCAAATAATCCTACAATCAAATTATTTGACTTTGACCTTCTAATCACTCTATAAAAGAAATATAGTTATACTTAGTATCCAATTACATATGTATTATTATATGCACGTTTTCTTCCTTCCATTATTTCTTTTGTCACTTCTCTTAACAATGTCAAGATACTCATATATCCTTCTTTTGATAGTACCATGCCCTACAAGGAAGTTAGTTGTTTGTTGTGAGTATATGTTCATTGTGAAGACTGATACAGAAGAGAAAGTAAATCATCTTAAGACTAGACTGATTAGAGATATCAATCATGCTGGAAGACTCGGGCACGACCCATGACATGGCATGGTTCAGCCATGCCTAGCTCAGCACGACACGATTCAGAACAATGCATGGTCATGGGCCAGGCCGCCACAAGGCATGGTTCTTGCTGTGCTAAGCCGGCACGAGTCGTACCTCTTGTAGGGCTAGGCATGACACGTGTGTCTGGCCCAGTGACATGGTTTATCAGCTAAGGGTCACAAGTCAACTCTCATCGAGTAACCGACTGATGGGGTGGGTTATTATTTAAAAAAAAATAGGTCACATTAGAGATGTCAAATAGGCTGAAAGCCTTGGCACGAATCAAGATGAGGCCCTACTAAGCCATGTCTGGCCTGGCACAAAACAATCCATAATCATGCTTGGAACTGGGTTTAGAGGTGTCAAACGGGGCCCAGCCGAGCCGAGCCGGTATAATTTTTTTGGGCCCAACCTAGCTGGCATGCAGTGCCTGGCACGGCACGGATCGTTGAAGGTTAGACCCGGCACTAGCATGTAGCCCAAAATCTACCCGGGTTCGGGCCAGTTTAGGTCGGGCTGAACCATAATTTTTTAAAAAAATTAGAGTTTCGGCGACGCACCGCTTTCGCCTAGTCGGGGCTCGCCAAGCCTCGCCCATCAGAAGTCGGCTCATCGTCCCTCTGTCATGACCATGCTCGGTGCATGATCACCCGTGACGTGCCCACATGACATGCCTAGCACGACACGCAGGCCAAAATTTCTCAGCCCGGCACGGCACAACTAGTGCCGAGGGTACGCCTAGCACGAGCCCAGACCAGCCATGTTCGTTTGACACCTCTACCTAGGTCAGGCCGGTCCAAGCACAGCTCGAGCCATACTGAGCAGGTAGAAACCGTGCCTCATACCAGGCCAGGCATGACCCGCATACCTGCCCCATTGGCATAGTTCATTAGCCCGATTGGAGTAACTCAAGTACCCGACAAGTTATGGATCACTGAGAATATGGCGCCCGGCGCACTTGCTTCTCAACCCCTGGTAACGATAAATTTTTATATTGTGATGGGGCAATACATATTTTTTAAAGAACCCGACCATCCCCACCACATCCACATTGTAATTCCAATACTTAATTATTAATTGAGCCTAGGTTTGGGTATTTTTAATGAATTCGACCCCGACAGCCAACATCGACCCCAACACCATCGTATTTGGTGATGGCCCAATAGGAGCTGGCCCTGGTGGATGCTCCCACGCGGAGGGGTCAGTTCGGGGATCGACTAGGCGGCAAGTACACCACACCAGCACCGCACCCCACCTACCCCATCCAAGAGGCCGATACCTGAGAGCCCTGAACCTGAACCTCAAACCCAACCCACAATTCAAACTCTAACGGCAAAAATCTAAAAAAAAAAAAATATTTTTTTAATAAATTTAGAATGCATCCTAGCCGATAGATTTCATTCCAATGGCTATGACAGAAATTCAACGACTATCAAGTTTCTGCCCACTTAAAAATAAAAAAAAATTATTAAAAATTAAAATAAATATCATTTTTTAATCTATAAATATAGATTATGAGTTTTGAGTTTTTTATTTTCCTTTTTATATAAAATTGACTCTCAACTCTCTTGCTTGTATTCTCATCTACTATCTCCTCTCTAATAATCTCATTTTCAACACTCTGCCCATTTACCGAATCGTGCCCGGCACGATGCTTTGGCCCAAATGAGCCACCAAGAAACAAACTACGCCAATATGACATGGCCCATTTGATACATCTAGGCCACATAAGCCGAATCTTGCTTATGTGATCGATTGCAATTAGCTGGTCACCCCTGCACTCGATTATGTCATCATGTCATGCTAGGTAAGCCAAATGTCAAGGTACGGGAATCATATCGTGTCGTGTTTGGCACGATACGATAGCATGGCCGTGCCTAGCAAAAGTGGATCATACCAGCACAACACAACATGTTTGACACACCTAGGACATATCTATAATGACCAAGACCAGTACTAATTCTCATTTACCTAACAACATTACACATGTGGATGATACATCAATTACATTCGAATAATATTATTCTTTACAGTGAACTTAATGAGGAGATATATATAAAGCAGTCATATGAATTTCGAGCAATATTATCATGCATAATTTACAGTTTATTTGAAGATATTTAATAACCTAAACAAACAATAATATTCTGATTTACAAGATTTTAACAGGTATTCGCCAAATTTGATTTACAAATGTGTGTTATAGACTTTTTATTATGCTTAAATAAGAACCTTAATGGTAAGGTGGATTTACTCATTGTTTACATGGATAGAATACTGATTATAAGAGATAATGATTGAAAATTACCTAATTTAAGGACTATCTTCAGTTACAATTCAAGATGAAGAGACTTGGAAGACTTAAATATTTTCTCAATATAAAAATTGATTACTTCAAGGAAGATATTATCTTATCACAGAAGAAATATGTACTTGATACTCTTACACATTAAATTTTTGAGTTATGCTACAGTAGATACTACTATTAATTTATGTATTGAATTTACTTATGATACAACGCTTTCAAAAGATTTTACTACTTATAAGAGAATTATAAGAAAAATTAATTATTTGACTATTATTTTATCAGACATTACATATTTTTAGTCAGATTAATTAATAATTTTCTATTTTATCCTTGATATATTCACTTTGACATGACTTTTTGCATACTAAACAATATGAAAATGTCCCCACCCCAATTCACTTTTAGAGATCACAAATACTTATAATTAGCTGAGTATCCAAATTCGAGTTAAACACTAATTTATACCAAGATGAGATCCACCATAAAATTTTATATTTTTCTCGGAGATAATTATATCTCCTGAAAAAATAAAAAATAAATAATTATTTTGAGATTCATAACAAAAATAGAATTCAAAACAATTACAATTATTACTTGTGACTGTGAGATATTGTGGATCTAATATTTACTTGAGAAGATTAAATATTCACCTTATTCTCCTATTATTTTTTTTCTATGATAATTAGGTAGCGAGATATATAATATCAAATTAAATATTTCATGAGAAGATAAAACATAGACGAATAGACTACTTCTTTCTCAGGGTGAAGATCCTAAATGAGACTATCACTACCATATATATATATTCAGACAACAAAGTAACCAATAGATATCTTTACAAATACCTAAAATAGATCTCTAATCACTTTTTTAATCTACGCTTAATATTTTAGATTTATACACATCATCTTGACATGAGTATTATAGATTATAGTTGTACACTTAATTTTTATTTATTAGTATTTATGAGAAAGAAAAATAGACAAATATAGATTATTACCACAATATCAAATAGAAAATATAAGATATATCTATTATTACAATTTAAATTACATTTTTAGATTAACATAAACTATGATATAGTTACGATTTATTTTTCTTTAATATAAACTTTGTTTATCATATTTTCATACTAGTTGGATGGTTAAAAACTCTAGAAAAATTCATTAAAAAAATTGAACTTATATTTTTAAAAAATTAAAATTTTGCTTAAAAGTTTAAACTTAAAATTTTAAAATTAAAGACGGTATCAGATATCAACCGGCCACAGCCCACTAGATTGCCCACTATCCACTCATTGTTGGCTATGATTTCGCCCTGTCACCTATGGAGTTGGACCACAAGCCATGGCATAGGCTTCAAGCAACTAGATCTGGAAAGCCCCGACACGACCCAATCCAACCCCATGACCCCCACACACCCAGTTAACAAAGGTGGGACAATGAGCCATATCGAGTTGACATACCAGGTTCCTGTGTTGGCACGGCACGGCATGACACGGCCCAAGCACCCTTTTTCATATCAATATGGTATGGCATGATGACAAAAATAGGGTTTTTGTCAGTGTCATATGGTGGCAACTGGCAACAGAAAATACAGACCCTAGAAAGTAGAGGACTACAATAATGACAAGACCACTGCTTTAATGCCTCTTTAAAACACTATGTCCCAAATATATAAATCAATAAAAAATTTATTTCACATATATGCAAAGCATGGACAAGTAGATGAATATATAAATATAATAAAATATTAATTACACCTTTCAAATATTACCCATGAACATATCAAATTCTGTCCGACCAAATTTATTGAGTACATTGAAAAGATCATACTCAGTATATAAGGTTCCCACTTTAGCAAGGAGTATGTGAGAAGTTAAAATCTCAACAGTATTATCATCGCGCTAAAACATGACATACGATACATGCATGTAATACAAAAATGTATCATGTGATGAGTTATCACTGTACTTTTCTTACAGTAATATATTTAACTTCAGAGTTCTTATGAAATAAGATGTGTTAATTTTTGCGTAATCACACACATTACCCGTGAACATATAAACATAACAAAACATAATTTGAGAAAACCATAGCACATACAGGAAGTTGGTACGCCGTTTCAGAGATGCGACGGCCACCTTTGATAGAAAAGTTGGCACAACCAGGAAATTTTCCTTTTCTATAGCACAAATCAAGGTACATATAACCCAAATTTCCCTAAAAATAAGAAGTGAACAATTAGAAAAAAGATGAATTTTTTAGATAAGTCGAAAGAATTAGAATGATACAGCAGAAAATAAAATTCAACATAAGCACTTAGAATATCTGAAAAAATCCTTCCATATGAGCACTTTCTATGGATTTTTCACGAATTGATTCATTATCATTATGACATAATATATCACAAAGAAACAAAATAATAACTCAGTGTATTATTATATATATATATATATTATTGACGCTAATAGTTAAGAAAATGCTTATCAACAAATAAGAGAAGCATTTTCCACAAGAAACAATACAAGATTTTAACAGATAAAGATTGTGAAAGAAGCATTCAAAGCTAAAGCGAGAAACACACTTAGGTGGCATTTATTTTTTTTTACTTAATACTGAATAGAATTTTTTTTGAAATTAATACTAAATAATACTTAATAGCATTGAGTATTAAGTCATTTATTTTTTTTTTTTTACTTAATATTGAATAGATAAGCGGAGACAGAAATGAGGATTTTGATTGTGCGGGAGTGAGCTTTTTCTGAATAGAAAAAGTAAAATTTTTTGACTATTTTATTTCAACTATTTTTTAAAAAAATTCAGTGATAAGTTAGTAAAAAATAAAAAAAATAAATAGCTGAATGCTAAAAATCAAATTGATTTCAACATTCAGCCAAAAAAATAAACACGCCCTTAGTTTTTTATTTTTACTTTACCACTCCTCCAATTCATGGCTACAAAATTATTGTAGATCTTTTCATAATCACATCATAGAAATTTTTCAAAGACATGTCAAAAGTAGAATAACACCTATCAAATTTGTGGAATTTATTATGTTAATTTTATTAATTTTAGAAATATGTTCATGTTTTTTATTGTGTTTGGTAAAAATAGAATAACACTCGAATTATAAGAGTGGCTAACATGCTTTCTAATATTATATATTAAGAGTGGCTAACAAAAAAGGCAAGTCATCTTGTGTTCTTAAATCTAATATAATATCAAAGCAATTTAAAAAAAATGATTTGTTGTCACTATTATCAGTGATCACAATTAATTTTATAACTATCTTTCTGCACAATTTAAGGTGTGTTTTGATTAAATTTTTCAAAACACTAGATCTAATAATTTTTATAACCCAAAACATTGTGCTGGATAAAAAAGTTTTAGTTATTATTAAAATACCTATGTTAGTGATTATGTATATCAATTTGTATCTTATTTTAAAATATATCTTATTTTACATACATACATACATACAAACATATATACATATATGATACATGATATTATGATACAATGATACATACAACTTCAACTAGTTTCTATAATTTAAATTAAGTTTTTTTTTGTTCAGGGAACTTATAATGTTAATGGTTAAAATATACTAAAATATTAAAAATTAATTATAAAAAAATAGAAAAAATGATCTTAGACAAAAAATTGCATTTTATCATAAGATCTTTTAATTCATACTTTTAATAAATATTTACACAAACATATATTTTATAATTATTTTTTAATATATAAAAAAAATTATGATACAATATTCAAAAAAAATGATAAAATATACATCTTTTCGAGTTAACAAATATGTTGGTAACTCAATATAAATTGGATAAGATAAGGTTAACCCAATTATCATATATTTATTCTATGTTTTTTGTTGTAGTATTTTGTGATATGTCACTATTTTATATCAGGTGTTCCACATAATGAATTGCATGGGAGTTTGAAAGATTACACTAATTAATGAAGTAAAATAATTGATGAATATGAGGCTATAAGACAAAAATATCATTCATTCTATCCTTCTCATGAATTCTTATTTACTCTGTTAATACTCAATTAAATAATATTATTCTACACGAGACAAATTTAGAATTGGCAAAATGATAGAGAGATCAACTATATGACATATTTTACTTATATCCCATTAGAAACAATCACTCATGTTTCAAGAGTTGGACTCTATCTAATGATAACTTTCCATTTTAGATCACAAGTTTATTATTAAGTAATACAATGTATGGTGTATCTTAATCGAGTGACAAGGAGTCATATAAATATTTCAAGAATAGAGAATATGAGCCAATAATAGAGTTCTTACTTTTTAAATAGCATATTACAAGTGGACTAGACATGCTCGAGAGATACTTCTTAAATAGCAAATTCCATGACGCAACATACTATTATTTAAAAATTTGAGTACACTATTGATAAGGGTCTTCATAAAGTTCTTACATTGCATACTTAGAGTCCCAAATCCCAATTAATAGATTCAAGAACAAATGTTATGATACAAATATTTGCTCACATCACAAAGATTTAAAAAAAAGAAAATACACATAGAACAATATAAGAAGATATACCAATTAACACAATTATATCTAAATAGATTTAATACTTGTTTGATGGCTAGAAACTTCATACAAACATACTAAGTTGAATATCAAGCCATTTTTAGCAACCAACATGATCTTATTCATGATTATGTTACTTTTATTAGCTTTTCACGAGGGACTGATATATCATTAGATGACAATAATCCATTCTATCATGAAAGTTCATAAGAGAACTATATGGAAGAACGACTTTGTCTTCATGCATGAACAACAAGTTCACTTTCTCGATTGATAATCTTATACAAACCAAAAATAATTATCAAAACTTAGATTAGTAAATGAAAAATAACTGAGTTTCTTTTCTTTGTTCATGTCTTTTAAATTTTTTTTTTTTTTTGGAGTTCACATAACATAAATTTATTTTCCTATCAGTTCATATCAAAGAAAATATAATTATCATTTGAGATGATGAAATTAAAATTACTCAAAAATTTTAAACACGTGCAATTTTAGACAACATTTTGATAGACTCGATATTACATTAAAAACAAAGTCACACACTATAATAAAAAAATAATTTTATCACAAAAAAATATGCAAAATCTTAATTTTTAGATTATATACCATGAGAGATTGATTTAAGTTACAAAAAAAAATTATATAATACAAATATTTTTATTGACTCTATCAAAATAAAAGACTTATAAAAAAACTAAACTAGCAAATAATTATTAAATTAATTGTATTATATGCAATCAATATAATTATTAGTTTCTTATTTTTTATATGTCAAAAACAAAATATCATTTTTTGCAAACTTAAACATGTGAAAAAAAAATTCTAAGCCATGATATTTGTTTGCTAATATCATGATTCATGATTATATAAAAATGAGTAGTTATATAAATTCTAATTATACACTCTCTGGTATAAATAAGAAATGTATGATAATTTTTTATATTTTTATGAGATAATATTATTACTTATTAAAATAAGAGAACTACACATTTTTAAAATAAGTATAAATGCAAACTATAAGCATATAAGTTTCTAGAATCTGACAATTAATTTGAAAAAATACTTTTTAAATTTTCTCATCATCTTTCAATTAAATTTTAATGAATAAATAACTCATATATGCATATACACATATACATATACATACTTACATATATATATATATATATATAAAAATTAATTCTTAATAAATAAGAAACATTGGATAAATGAATTAATACTATTCTTATCCCAACTTCCTGTCTTTTAGATAGATAATAAACAATTTTTACAAAAATAAAATACAATAAAAAAAATAGATATCTCAACACAAACAGTGTTATGTATCTACTTTTGACATTTTCTCCAAAAATTATTCCTTGAATATATTCATTTCTTATATAATTTTTTGATTTAATATTTCATTTCAAATGTTACATATTTTATAAATTATTGATATTTTACAAAACAATGAATACTCATTGATAATTATTAAGATAAAAATAATATATATGTGTGTGTGCGTGTGCGTGTGCGTGTGTATGAGTCACTGAGCACAACATGAATTAATTAGACACTTATTTTATGATTTATAAAGCATTAGTACATTGACTTGTCATAATACAAACAAAGGTATCCAACAGAGCATGGCTCAACACTAGCAAGAAAAGACTAACAGGCTATGTGGAAGCATGGACCTGGATGGCACAAAACCACAAGTCATAAATCATAATGGGACATGGCAAAGGCATGATGTGACTCGTGCATGTAGGTCGTGCTAGTCCAATGTGCCAACATGTAACACACTAGCATGACTCTATCTCGTCACAAGATGTGCAAGGGGCCATGGGTCAAACCGTTGCGTGTACATGACCCATGAGTTGGCCAAGCTGACACATCAATTTTATTAAAATGACCGAGTCATCCCACGAACGAACCAACGAGCATGCAAGTGACACATGACTCATTCATAGTGCCCATTTTATTATGAAAATTATAGTCACAACTCATAACTCATTTTGGATAAAATAGCTACACAACTGTTCTTATAAGAACTTAAAAGAACCAAAGAAAAAATTTATTTTAAATTTTACTTACCCTAAATATTAATAAATATCAATAATTCTAATTTTTTCTCATATTATTCACTTTTTGATCATCTGCTCCCAATATTTATTTTTTAAGTTCTGAATTTATATAATTATCAAGCTGAAAGTCCTTAAAGACATATAAATAGTAGTAATATTACAACTCACAACAAATTACCATCACATGGTCTAGATAGTTTATTCTTTCATAATTATTTCTTTCTACTCGTAATCCTAAGTATCAGATCTACAAATATAATTATCATCATCATCAACTAAATCTTATTCTAATAATTTGAAGTCAACTATACAAATATTATTTAGAAGTTATCTGTTTATTCTTTTTTTTTATTATTTTTTTAAGATAACTCTATATTTTGTTGAGAGTGATGGCATCGAGCTCATCCAAAATAGTTTTTCATGATCAAGATTGAGCAAGTATCCCAATGATAATAGTTACAACTATCAAGAAAAACTAAGACACAATTATAAAATATCAAAATATAAACAAGAAAATACCTAAAAAAGAAAATGGAAGATTGGGTAATTGAATATTTTAAAATGATTTCTTACACCATATTAACTAGCAACGGCGAGGACTCCATAAGAAATTATTATAGAAGTACTCATCTAAACATCATAAAGAACTATCAAGAAAAGCAACAAATTCATTATTATTACCTATGTTACACGGACACGGATACGGACACGGAGATACGACACGGCAGGATACGGGGACACGACAAATTCTAAAAAACTAGGATACGGATACGACTAGGATACGTCATGATAAAAAAATTAAAAATAAAAATTATTAATTATAAATATTAGGTATTTTAAAATAATTTAAAATTCTGTATTTTAAAATAATATAAAAAAAATTTAAACCCTCTAACACACACCCCCCCCACCACCCTCCCTTTACAGTTTCGATTTTCGAACTCTTCCCCCTCCCGATACAGATTCCAAAACCCCCCATTTTCCTTTATAGAATTAGGTTACCTTAGGTATTGTCGGCGCCTCGGTGGTATGCTCCTCTCCTCACCGTTTGACGCAATGACAATTGACAACTATTTCTCGCAATCGGCTTGTCGGCAAATCACTGTCGGCGGTGTGCTGCTCAATTTGTTGGAGATGTAGGAGTAATAGTTAATATATAGTGTATTTCCGACGTGTTAGAATCGTAAAAATGCGTCAGTTGGTAAACGACGCGTCTGTAGGTAAAGGACGCGTCTGTTTTTAACGACGATTGTTTCCGAACAACGCGTCAAATATGTCTCTAACGCGTATCCGATATGCCACGTGGCGTATCGGACACGTATCCGACCCGTGTCCGCGTGTCCGACCCGTGGACACGGCGACACGAGTCGGATACGGCGACACGGGTCGGATACGGCGACACGGCAGTTCCTAGGCGTATCCGTGCAACATAGATTATTACCGATAGCATTCCCTACATTTGAACTTGAAGCATCATCACATATTACCTCAACACACTCCTCGAGTTCTACCATAGATTAACTAAGGGAGCAACAACTTGTTTGATTAGAATTCTAGGTAAATAAAGCGGTAGAAAGTGGGCCAAAGGCCCGGGCACGAGGCACGACCTGACTGAGCCGTGTCTACACAACACAACACGATTCAAGACCATGCTTGGACCTATGTCATGCCAGCCCGAGGCACAGCTAGTTCCGTGCTGGGCCAAATGGTGTCAAACGTGCTGGTCGGCCCGAGCCCAGAATGAGGCTAGGCCCATTTGAACCTAGCCAGACCCAACATGGCACGTTCCAAGACATTGCCGAGGCCAATGCCGAGCGGACTCTCAGCATGACTTGTGCCAAGAAAAATAGGCATGCATGCCATATCAGGCATGACCGAGGTGCCTGGCACGTGAGCATGACATGGGATATGATTTGACACGTGCCCCGGGGATTGGGCAATCAGGTCGGGACTCAAGACCACGCCTGACCCGATGCTCAACATGGCAATGGCGCAATGACCAATGGGCAACGCGTTGAGCCGAGAGGGTCAGAGGGAGCGTCTGCTTGGCTTTGGGGAGCATCCATATCCCCAAAGCACGTCACGAACTAGCCCGAAACAGGGCTGACTTCGGGCAGCAGGTCATGCCGGGTCTGCCCTTCAAGGAACCGTGTCGTGCCAGGCAAGACATGCCGGCCCATACGGGCCTGAAAAAAATGGGTCGTGTCAGCCCACCACAACCTATTTGACACCTATAACATTCACGTGGCATGACCTAAGCACGCATGGATAAGTAAACCCAACAGTATTTTCAGCTGTTAGGAGCCAATGGATAAGTAAACAAGCAAAAAAAATCAAATTGAAAATGATCCTGATCACTAGAACTTTTTCCAGCCCTAGAGAAATAATCCTACAGCTATTGATTTCTGCCCATTTTAATATATATATATATATATATTTTTTATAATTAAAAAAATATATATTAATGATTTTAGAGAGTTTAAGTTTTTATTCTCAATTTTCAAGCTCAACTCTCTTCTCTCACTCTCTCCTCTCTCAGTTCGCTCTCTTACTAAAGCTAAAATGTTTAAATTTAGAAATTTTTTTATAAAATTTAAAGAATGTGGAATGAAAATTTAATATTGTTGTTTCAATTTCATTACGTAACCTAGCGAGTGTGGACTCCATC
Source organism: Sapria himalayana (assembly GCA_029783825.1). NCBI lineage: Eukaryota > Viridiplantae > Streptophyta > Magnoliopsida > Malpighiales > Rafflesiaceae > Sapria > Sapria himalayana. Next base: position 3,080,435 of record JAREIK010003173.1, read on the forward strand.
CCCCTCTCTCTTCCTCTCCCTCTCTCCCCCCTCTCTAAAAACTGGGTATTATATTTTATTTATTTTTTTTAATATTATTTATTTGTTAACTTAGAACATAAATTAAAAAAAATATAAATGACTAATAGTAAATTTAATGATAATAAAATTAATATTGACATAAACGTAGATAATAATAATAACCATACATAAAGGTCCGAGGTTGAAACCATATTTTTTCATATGACCTCAACCCAAACTCAAATGACTACAAAATAAAAAAATTAGAAGAACATATGTAGTTTGAACTCACTTTAACATTTTAAAAAATAAAAATATTAGAAATATCGATGAAGAAACAGTATAATATATATAAAATAATAATATAATTACATGTAAAAGTACATGTGACAATGGCCACCTAAAAAGACATACTGATCAATACACCAAAAAATATGATGCATTAAATTTTAGGCAACCCTAATTGAGTGGTAGAGCCTTTGAGGATGAATCTAGTACAGTTTTTTTATTGACCCCCTTCATGTATTATGAGTTTGTGAGAGAGCATGATCAAACTTATCACCATGATTGATCTTCCGATTGAATTTTTGGAAGATCCTAGGAATGTCAATATCATGCAGATCTATTTTCAACCTGCACATCATTAAGTACACATGTATGAACGACGTATTAAAATATTATAGTTAAAAAATAAATAATAATTAATAAATTTATAAAATATAGTGAAGTGGTGTCAGTGACGTCCGATATATGAAACTGTCGCAATAATATATCTTTTGCATGCCTAACCGCTCACTATGTAGATTTTTCATGAAATTTTAATAAAAAAATAAAAGAATTTCCTGAGATTTTCCAATCTCATAATGACTTTGCCATATATGAGTTTATATCGAGAATCATTAAAGATTATCATATTTATAATATAATATTTAGCATCATATTTGATAACACATCTAATAATAAAGTAGCTATCAATATGTTTGTTAGGATATTTAGAGATGGCTATTAGAAAAAATTTTTTACATTAAATACATGTATCACATTATTAACCTGATAGTACAAATGAGAATAAAAGTTATTTCTCACACATTTGAAAAATAAGAAACTCACTAAAATATCTTAAGACACCTAGCAAATAACAAAAATTTAGTAATCTCTATTTATCTACGAGTCTAAAAAATAAAAAATTACAAACGAATATGAGATACTATTAGAATTATACTTACCTAATATTAGAATCATATATTGAATATAAACACATAATATAGGATTACGTCAATAATAAAAATGACGAACTTATTATTGATGACAGAGACTGGAATGCAATAATTTTATTTATGAAATTCCTGAAAATTTTTTATGATACGACAAAGAAATATATTCTATTTACACTCCCACCACTAGATTGCACTCAGGTTAATATGCAATATTAATAGCATATTTATAAAAGTTTAAAAATGACCCTACATTTAGTGACATTGCTATTGAGATGAAAATCAAATACTTAAAGTATTGGTCAATCATTTTATCACTTTATTGTTTGACTGTCTGCATATATCCTAGGATTAAGATGAAAGAGGCTGAGAATATTTTGACATACATATCTATGTACATAAACCAAGAACGTCAACCTAAAAAATTTATTCAAAAAAAAATTAATAAAGTAATTTATATATTATGATACTAAGTATGATAATAATTGTAGCTAAACTCCAACTACGGACAAGGACACCATATTCGGAGATGATGACTTCTCCATTCAGTTAGCAAGAAAAAAATAATATGATGATCCATTGAATAGGAGCGAGCTATCTTAGTCCTTAGATATCACTTCCTGCTCAATTATATCGCATAATGATGATAAGAAGCTTGATATTTATTATGGTGAAAATTATATGAATCCACTTATCTCGTGCTATCTAAGATGGTACAAAATCTATTGACTCCTCCGATATAGAGCATAACATTAAAACCTATTTTTTTATTACAGTAAATATCATTTCAGATAAGAGATCGAGATTATGACCAAATATTATCTAGACACTTGCATGCATGAATAATTAAAAAGATTCAAAGATATGTACCCAAAATAAAGTTATGTTGGGAGCGAGAACGCATGAATTACTGGCAGAGAAAAATAATGACTCATGAGACTTAAAGGATATTGAGGCTACCCCACTGCTAACGATACTATTAGACGCTTACATGATGATAATGATGATGATTTACATACATATACAGACATCTAATGACATTGGGATTGAGATTGATGATTACTTGCATCTTTTGATTTTGATTTTTAATTTTTGATATTTCAACTCTTGTTACACTTTATATTTTTTGATTAATGCTTATTAATGATTATTTTTTTTCTCATTTTATTGTTGTATTTATTATTCATTTTTAAAAATTTGAAAGCGTAAATTTAAAAATTCTTTTTATTCATTATGATGAGTTGATGACGATGATCAGGTGACAGACATTGGAGCTGGACGATGTCGGTGTTGGGTGCCACTGCGGGCTGCCGATGCTGGCTTCCAAAAAAAATAGCATGATCCAGCACGATGGCACGGTCAAAAAATGACTCAACACGAAAGGCAAAAGGCTACCTTGACTCGTGCCGTTCGGACCTTGTTAGGCCAGGCATAATCCCAATCGTGTCGTGCTTGGCACGGCACGACTTCCCAACTGGACCATTCCTATAACAACACGGTGGCCTAATTGGGCTACCAAAAAATGGGCCGTGTCAATACGGCATAACCCATTTGACACCTCTATAAATTTTCAACCAAACAAATAAAATGACCAATAATATCTAGCTAAATAAACTTATCATTTGAAAGTTAAAATATTGAAAAATAATTCATTCTCAATGAAAACAACATCAACACAAATATTTTTCTCAACTAGAGCAAATAATTTTTATAATCCTTTTCAATACTAGAATATACATAAGAAAAACACTCTTGATAACTAGAGGAGACATCTCCTCCTTTGTAGAAAAGAGATCAAGGATTGAATACATACATTCAAACATGTGTAGTGATAGATAATATAACATTTCTTCTTGATAACCATATTGGAATATTATTTAAAAAAAAAGATTGAATAATCAATTAAATTAAGTAGTTTGTAGTCACAATTATTTCTCACTAAAAATGTCTAAACACACCTATCTTCACTAGAATTGGTTTATCAATCTCAATCAAATATTAATTATTTCTCTTGATTATTCTACTTTATCCTAATGGACAAGAAATAGATATATGACGAATAATATCAAGCTCCTCAATAAATATGATAAACACAAAATATATTCTAAAATATTATGAAATCTTAAAATTGTGATTTCATACAATGAATTTAATCATTTTATAAAAAATAAAAGAAAAAAAATAAATTCTTTCTTTAGATAAAAAAATATAAGCATAGCTCAAAAAATTATTAATAAAAATAAGTAAATATTTTTTTTATTATATGTAATAGTTATGCACAATCCTCATACATATGAATACACCAAGTGAAATGGGTCCTAACATAATGGACAACAAGTTCTTATAAAATTTCATAATTGACATATCTCACAATTATGAAAATTCATTCATTTAAATCTTTCTCAATTAGTTTCAACTTGGCTATCGAAAAATGATTAAACTGAGAATGTATTAATAATGAATAAATGATAACCAAGAATTGATTGGCTTTCTGAGTGTTGAATAAAATACATACATGTCATATTTAGGCTCCAAAAATATCATCCACAAATTCAATCATTTTCATATAGAAATATTTAAAAAATAACAATATTACAATTGGGCAGTTTGTCAAAACAACTCAAATAAAAAACTATGAAAAAAATCACGAATATAAAAAATACAAATCAACACTACCAAACTAACATCAATATTATCATCATATTCATTGGGGTATATACAATGCGTTATTAGCTATGGCAACATCAAAATCATTCTATATAGTAAATATAACTCAAAATATGATGAAATTGTAAACTCTAGCTTATATACATCATAAATGAGCAAACTTAACTATGTATGACTCAACACAACAAAGAAATAAATATATCATCAAACTACAAATATCTCTAATATTTTTCAAATTATATTGTCAAATAAAAAATCTTGAAATTAAGTATGATAACTAATTATCTGTATGAATTGGTTTCCAATCAAGAAAGAAATATGTTTGTAATGATTAAAGGATGACATAATTGCAAGCACAGCACATCCATATGTTACCTCTTCAGGATGATGAAGTAACAATTTTTCAACAAGTGGGTGCCATGATTCACCTGGTAACATGGGAACATTATGAAATGTTGCACCAAATAATGACCTCACCAGTACTTTTAAACCTTGAATGCACTGGGAAAGAGGAAAATATGATGCCACAGCCTGTATCAGTAAAAGTATATTGGTGAAAAACAAAAAAAAAATCCTATACTTGAAAAAAAAAAATAAAATAAATTCTCAGGTCACATGTGATAGGATTAAATAACTAAAAAAAATAGCTATCAAAAATAGCGCAAACATAAGTTTTTAGCTTACACAAGAAGCCATTTTATGAGCAGAAGATTTCATTATTCCAGTATAATATGCCTCATCCCATGGGTATAAATCAGCAGATTTTTCCCCGCAATGTTCTATTTTAAAATTCTTGATCATGTCGAACTCCTACAACTCGACCCATAGAAGCATAAAACAATAAGCAACCTGAAACAAATAAAATGACATGCACATAAAGAAGTACCTGATCAGCCTTCTGCCTAACCATGTTGTTCAAATCATTAAGAAAAGACATGACTACATGGGAAGATGAAGCCAAATTTTGCTTTGCAACAAATTCAGAATAAGATTTGTGGCCCAAAATCTGTTTACCAAAAAGTGAAAGATGATGAAACCCAATATGATACAAAGATAATTGTTAAATGAAAATAAGAATGCAGAAAATCACTTAAGAAATAGAAAATTAAAAAATATTAAGTGTTAAACCTATAGATTATAAAAAATCATATTCGATGCATAAGGCACCCTGCTTAGCCTTAGCACGAAGTCTTGAAGATATTAAAATTTCAACAATCTTAATGCCAAAAACCAAAGAAGTTGCACATGATGAGTATTGAGTCAAAGACTTATTGTCTTTTGACAAATGTACTTACTATTACACCAAAAAACAATTTCTATCATACTCATTAATGATAAAATTAAAAAAAAAATGTATTTTATATGATTTGGACATGTACAAAAATACACTGATAAATTGTACACATAAATTGAAATAATATAATAACACTTACTTTAAAAGTGACATATAAAATATTCATATATAATAAACAAACGTAATTAGAACATCTCACAATAAGATGCTCTAATCAAAAAAAAATTTGACTTGTATCCATCAGTTTGACATTTAAGTTACAAATTTAAATGTCAAACTGATGGATACAAGTCTATAAAATTAAAGGTTAGAGAAAAAAAATACAAATTAAGATCTCTTCAAAAATTTCATGAAAATATTCATTAGATGCATTGTTATATGAATAAATATTGTAGTAAATATCAAACCTTGAATCTTCTTCCTCAATGAGTATATGTTTATGTGCTTCATCCACTCACAAAATACTAAATTAGAGGTAATTTATCTCATAGTTTGTCGGTCATTATAAATGATAATAGAAAAAAATAGTATATATTTGATATACTCAAATAAATGTCACATTCAATATATCTCACAAATAACTATTATCATAATTCTAAATTCTACATCTATATTTGATCGCAAATTAATTATCTCTTACTTTTCTAGGAGAAATATTACCTTTAAAAAATAAAATATTATCATAGATCTATTCAAGGTACATGTTGAAGCTATACTCGAATTTGAATACCCAATTAACTGCAGGCATCCATGATTCATAAAAGAGATCTTAATTCATAGAGACTTATTCACATATCTCAGTATGCAAATAGCTACATTAAGGTAAACATGCCAAGTAGCATCTAGAAAGCAACTAACTATGTTAAATATATACATTATAAATGAATTAGTCAAAATTAGATAGTTAATCTTCAATATAATTTTCCTATGAGTAGTTGAGTCAACCAAGAGAAATGCATTATAAGAGAAATCATTATCTAGATTAATAGGAATATTTGTTGGAGTACAACCCAAAAAATCAACATCAACAAGAAAATTAAACACATATCTCATCTATGATAAAATGATATCACTCATAGAATAAATAATCTTTATGCAAAAAAAATATATAGATCTCATAAAATGCTTCTCTTTTATTGTGTCTCATAAATATTTGAGTGTATTGAATTTTTTATTAATATATTATAAGTTTGATTACTTATTACTGACCAAGTTAAAAATATTTCTCTTTTGCTGGGTATTTAAACCATATAAAGTATAATGTGATAAATATCAATTAGGATGGCTTATCAAATTTTCTTGTCTTACACACTAGTCTGACTTGAGTAGAAATTTATTCAATCTAATATACTCAAATATATAAAAAAACTAGCATTAATACAACCAAAAAAAAAATTAAGTATCTTATCACTTTTTTTGATGTGTTCAAGATATATATAGAGTAAGGGCATATTAGTTAAAAAAATTTACCACAGCTATCTATCCTGCTTGAGAAGAGACGTGTTCAATCTGATACACTCAACATATAAAGACCTAATGAAATACAATCATAGATGGACTTGCACACCTAATCACTTTCCTTGATTACTACTCGAATATTAACTGATATATCTCTTTCGTGATAGATCAAAATATTTTATATATTTTTCAAACTTTTTACAAAATAATAAAAATTCAAGTTGATAATTATATTAAAAAATTAAGAAATAACAATATATTAAAATATATGTCAAACTAATTTAGTATTTATTATATGAATCATGAGATTATACATCATATTTATTATTATAGTACACCCCATGGAAATAAAATTGCCGAAATAAAAAAGAAATATTTAATTGAGATTGCTCGAGCATTCCTACTCGAAAAGAATCTTCCAAAATATTTTTAGGAATATCTAATTTTAATCGCCAACTATTTTATCAATCAAATATCCTCTTATGTCCTTTCATAAAGTATACTCTTTTAGATCCTAGATCTTGAAAATAGATTATTTAGCTTGTTTCCAAAAATTTTTATATGTATTAATTATGTCTTTGATTACTTTGTAGAATATGACAAAATGATAACTAGGACCTTGAGATTTATATTTCTTAGATATTTTAATATTTAAAGAGGATAAAAATATTTATAATCAGAGACTAGTAAAATTTTAGTAAATATGAATATTATTTTTTTTACAATAACTTATTTTTTAACAAGCCTAAAAAATGTGAATCCAGATGTTACACATAAACTTTTACTCTCTTACCTATAGTCTTGTCTAAACTATTAATTAGTAAAAAGAATCAAACATCAACTATATATGAGAATGTTGATAATCAGTATAATATCGCTCTCATAAAATCATCATAACTATTAATAAATACAAATCATATTGAGTCTGAAGAGAATAAGATTTCCCAGGTATAAAAATCATATTCAAACTCAAATAAAATAATACTTCATAAGTTTTCACCAATATATACTCATATTGAGTTGGTAATTAAAAGATTTAACCACTTTAAAATTAGATTTTATATTAGCAGAAAGAGACATGTCCAATCTTCTCAAATCAAAGATAAGCCTATTAAAAAGTCAAATAATCTTGTAATCAATCCCTCTAATATTGACCTTCAAATTGCTATTCGAAGAGATAGAGAAGCTAAACTCAAAAAAACCCAATTTTACAAATTCTATCATACTTTCATTTTGTTTTTCTTTTGTTTCTTTTATTACCTCTCTTAATGATAATAATATACTCAAATCATATTATGAAATAGCATCTCATTCATGATGACAATAGGACATAATGGAAGAAATACATGTCTTGCATTCTAATGAGACCTAAGAACTAGTATCACAACCTTTAGAAAGATTTGATGTTTGTTACAGATAATGTTCAATATGAAGACGATTTCAAATAAAAAAAATATCACTTAAAAGCAAGACTTATATGTGTTCAATATACTAAGACATTTAGTATATGCTACCAAAACATTTACTCTATGATGTCCAAAATGACCTCAATAAGTATTCTTATTTTTCTTGAAATATCTCACAATTAGAGAATACACTATTAACTATAAAAATAAATTTTTTATGGTAATTTTAAGGAAGAGTTGTATATGAAGTAGCTGCCTAGATTTCGAGCAATACAGTCAAATAAAAATTATATATTATAAAAAGAGTTGTATGGTTTGAAACAGTCATGAGTCTGATTTGCGATGGTTAGGCAGTTAATTATTTAGTTTATGTGTTATTAACTTTACTCTATTCATCTTGAGGAGTCCTGATAACAAAATAATTTTACTAATTATCTATGTTGATGATATTTTAATTATGAGAAATTGTGAGTTTGGAATCACCCAACTCAAAAAACACATTTAAGCATAATTTCATATTAAAAGTTTTAGGAGACAGATATTTTCTTGACATAAATATAACTATTCTACCAGTAATATTATCTTATCATAGAAAAGATATACATTTGATATTATAGATGTTAGTCTTTTGGGTTGTGATACAACAAATACTTATATTCATCCAGTTATTTACTTCACTTCTAAGTAGTGACAGAAAAATCAAATCCAATTTAAAAACTATAAAATATATTATAAAATCTAAAATAGTCACTGAGAATTATATACACAGATGATATCCTTGTTATGAGAAATTATAAATTAATATTCACTCAACTTAATTAATGTCTTTAATTATAATTTCGGATGTATAATCTTGAAAGACTCAAATATTTATTTGAGATAAAACTAACTTATGATAGAAGATATATTATACTATCATAAAAGAGATACGTTTTTAATATTTATAAAAGTTTGCCTTTTGGAGGTATAATCCAATGAATACATCCATCAAGCTAGATATTGATCTCTTATCTAATATAGACCCTTTGATTAACTCGACTACAAGTAAGAAAATTATAAACCAGATTAGTTATCTGATTATCATCAAACTTTATATCACCGATATAGCTTGTTGTTTCTTTGATTCTATGCAACATGATCACATTGATACAACTCCTCACATACTAAAATATGTGAAAAACTCTCTATACCTCATTATCACTTTCAGTTTCAATGATCAAAAATAATTTACCTTACTAATTTTTCAAATTCTAAGTAGTCATTAGTTTGTACATAGAGGGAAAATACCACATATTATTATACTTTTCTGTGAGCATCTCATCTCTTGAAAAAAAAGAAAAACATGATAATCTTGAGATCTAGTACAAAAGTAGAATTCAAAAGGATATCAACGAGTATTTATGAAATACTTTTGATTAATTATCTTCTTAAGGAGAATAAATATTCATTTATGTCTCATGCTATACTCTTTTATTATAGTGAGAGAACAAAATATATAATTTTCAACCCAACACCTCACGAGCAAATGAAATACATTGAGATTGATTATTTGTTTCTTAAAGAAAAGATTCATGATGAAATCATTACTATATTGTGTTTGTGTAAAAAATTAATCAACCAATATGTCCATAAACATCTTAAAGAAATTATAACTTATTTTTCTTTTTTCCAAATTTATTGTTCTAGATATTTATACACCAGCTAAAAAAATATTATAGTTTATAGTTTATATTTTTATATGTTTATGTTTGTGATTAGAATATTTAACAGAGATATCAAGTGGGACAAACGGCCCGGGTACAACATTGCCTAATTTAGTCATGCCGACATGTAACATGGCTCGTGCCATAATAAGCCAAGGCCACACAAGCCTCATGTAGTGCCAGGCATGACCTACGTGCCCGTCACGCTGGAGTGACCCATGGCATGCCTGAACCACACTGAGCAGTGCCCACTGCCTAGTAGTGCAGTTTAGTGGCAGTGGTAACTGTTCAACCTAGCAGTAGGCACTACACTAGGCCTGCACATTGCAACTAGGCAATGGCCAGAGAACATGATCCAGCCCAACCTAATCCAACCCAACACTACCAACCATGCACAATTGAAGAAAACAAGTAATCATATCATGCTTGGTAAACCTCCCATGATGTTGTGCCTGAACGACATGGGCCGAGTACGCAATGTATGCCATATCTGGCAAGACATGGTGACCCAGCTGGGCAACCAAAATTTAAGTCGTGCCAGCCTAGGACAACTCATTTGACACCTCTGATCTAATATGTGTGCTGCACAATATTTTGACTTTTATCTAGACTTTTGATTTCTCTCATATGAATAAATGAATTCTTATGATTATTATTGAGATGGAACTTTTTGTGCGATTACCCAATCATTAACACAACGAGCCCATGAGTTACATTAGTATATTAAAGTTCATATCTATATGTGATAGCAAATGACTTCTTCCAAGGATAATAAATCTCAGATTTGAGACTCATCAAACGTAACCTCTCCAAATTTGGGAGATAAAATTATCAATATATTAACCTATTCCAGATTTCACACTAAAACAAGAACCTTGTGCACTTATTACGATCTCTATCTCCATCTCCATTGAGATCAGACTTTTTGAGACTTTTTGTGCAATATTCACTTCATTGTAAAAGAGACTTTTTTATCACCAACCTGCACATCTTGAATGAGATCTTTCTTCTCTTAAGTTTCTCAAACCCCTCACACCTTCTCTAGATATCACACTAAAAGAACACACTAAAAGAACACACTACATTTTTACACCTAAAGCAGGCCTAACCTGTGCCAGCTCATGGCGAGAAGCAATTAGCCTGCTGAGAACATCATGGTTTGCTTCTGGAACAGAGTTTCCTTTGATGTATACTAGCTTCCTAACCTGTACACAATCCAAAAAGGAAAATGACAAAGTTATAATGGTTTTTTCTTCATTCAGATAAATAGCAATAGAAGAGCATCAAAACCAACATAAAATTTCAGAAATAACAATAAATTCAGAGATGCATGACACAACATTTGAAGGATAACCACTCCGGCTAAAACTGTTTAGTCAGCCTACAATATTGTGAAGTTGATAAGATGAATCAAATGTTGTTTAGTGAATGCCAGTAATAGTATCTTGATCAATTGTTTAGTGATGAGACTTAATATTGACTGCGCACAAGCACACTCCGATTACCCTTTAATTTATACAATTATGAGATCTAGAGTAAAGTATAAAACATTCATATTCAAATCCATTATAAATTCATCTTAATATTTAGGTATCACTACTCATGCTTTATGTACTCTTACTCATGATTCCTAAGATATAAACTCATAAGCAGATGGTCATGTTAGAAATATTTGTTTCTATCTCACTATATCGTTTGTTAGAACTACTAATATTATCATAGTCAATAGTAAAATTTCTAAATTATTGAATTTAAAAATATTATTGAATCTTCTCTCATTGTCCCACGATTATATATATATATCAATTAAGTATCCTTATAGTTTTTCTTTGGTATGTTGTAGTGAATAATCATTAAATTTTGAAATTAAAAGAAATGAATTATACCTATTTTATTCTATAAAAAGTAAATCTATTAAATGTTTTACTATGCAATAAGTTAACATCTTGGATATTTTACATACATTAATCTTTTACATATTCACTCACAATTGAGATATTTTTTGGTAGTTAAGTTGAGATTGATAGATCTTAATTAAAAAAATTATATTTCATGATTATATTTAATTCAAAACACACCAATTTAAGATTTCTCAAGAATATATTTCATAATTTTATGTAATTAAAAAAAATAAAAATATTATTTATCATTATTTATTTATATGGAGATGAAAATTATACCTAGAGTACAGGGTTTCCCGCTTTAGAGTAAGGCTTTGGGAATTTTAATATTTTGATATCCTTACTCCCAAAATTTAGAAAAATTACAAATAAGTCTCAAATCCAATACCTATGATTATTAAACGAAGATATTTATCATCATATCAACAAAATAACTAACAGATGCATAAAATACAAAACTTCTTAAATGATTAATTATTTCAATATTATTCTCATCCAAACAAATTTTATTAATACCTAGAGCATAAAGCTCCAATTTAAGAATGAGATTTAGAAGATATTAATATCTCCATATCCTTACTCTCAAAATTTGGAGAGGCAAAAACTGATGATCTCAAACCCAAGACATACCACCCTTAATCTTAAACAAAAATACTTGTTATTATATCAAAACATAACTTTCTATAGATGCATTAAACATAAGAATTTCGCATATGATTAATTATTTTAGTATCATTCTCACTTAAACATATTTTATTTGAATTTTATAAAATAATAAATAATTAATTTAATAATAAAATTAAAATAATTAAAGATATAATGCATTGTAAAACATTTCTAATTAATTAAATTCATATTTTCTTATGCATTAAATCATTTATTGGATATCATATGCAAGTAATCTACTAAATGATGAGCTAACAAAAACTATGGGCACGTATTTGATAAAAATCATTAAAATATTTTTATTAGATATAACTGTTCTAAAATATTTTTAAGGAAATATGAATTTAACTAAAAAATACCTGATTGATCATATTTATTTCTTTATTTTCTTTGATTATGTATCATTTCATAATTTGTATTCAAAATAAAAGAAATTTAGTTATCTCCTTGAGTTTTTAGTTATAGTTATTTTGTGTAAGACATTCCACTTTCACATAACAAGATGAGGACTAAAGTCATTAAGTATAAATTAATTAGTTATTTTGATATGTAGAAAAAATAATAATCTTACTCACTTATTTAAAAAAAATTATCATTAATACTTTTTTACATCATGGGTATTTTTAGTCAGAGCTAGAACCTTTCGATTCTAGAATTAAATCCCTACCATGTGGGGGCAGTTATCATTAATTTCAATGATACATTCTTTAAAATGGAATCCATCTCCAACATTAGTGACTTGGGGAAGGCCTTCGGGATTTATTATTTTCTAATTGGAACTCTAATAAAAACATTAGCAAAATATGTTATACTTGCATTTATCATCTTTGAGATTGTTGATTTTCATCACCTTAAGGCTTTCACATCATATTTCTCACTTCTTCTACCAATATCATAACAAGTCGAGCCTTGTATTTTGAACAATAAAGAAACTATCGATCAAGAATATTCTTCATTTATAAATTTGGTTCAAACCATAACTCCTCTTCAGCACGAATTGCTAAGTCCTTGCCATCTATAAGTATATGCACTTAGTCTCATAATTCATGCGGTAAGAAAAAATATTATTCAACTTGCTAATACATCCCCTAAAAAGATAGATGATTTTACAAAAAACTTCATTTTCTCCAATCTTCTAATTTTGCTTAAAATAAGCAACAAAGTTGCAAGCATTGAATGATTTACAATTATTATCTTATACTCATCTTTTATTTTATATTATTTTATTACTTTTTTATGAAAAAATTAGGACACTAAAATATGCTTCAGAGATATTATATCATCCAAGGTCATATCAAAATATTTTAAAAAAATGAATATGTTTCAATCTAGTAGAACTTGAAAACTAATAATTCACTATTTGAAAAAGCATGTGGATGAATACAAATGAATATTCAATAAAAACATACACTTGTGAGAAGAAAAATCAATATAAAGTAGAGATGTCCATCATTCTAGGTGTCTTATGATCATAATGGCAAACTTTTCAAATTAAACAACTATTTTAAAAGATTGATTTTTTTACATTTGAGATTCATTAATCTTTATCATAATAGTCCAATAAATTATGATCAATCTAATTTTTCATAAGCAAATAAAATACGTGAAAATAAATTATCATTTCATCAATAATAAGATATACGATAAGTCTATTACAACCACTCACCTTCTTATTTTATATCAGCTAGCAAAAATCTTCACAATTATTCTAAGAATATCAATTTACTTTTCTATTCTACCAGATAAGTTTTGATGAAACATATACACCAACTTGAAGTGGTAATATGATATTATATTTTTTTATTAATTTTTCAAATTAAATTTAATGAGTTTGATGTGCAAAATAAATGCTCATTGAATATAGATGTTCCAGATATTTCTTTTGAAACTTGATATATTCATGATTTGTAATTAAACACATAAGATATTTTTCCTGTAGCATAATAGAATAATAAAATCACGTGACAAATGATATATAACTATTAGATTTTCTCAATATCAATAAATGATTGAAATTTTAGAGTACTCACAAGGACATAGAGAACTTTTGAGAGCAAATCATAATGAGACAGAGAACCTAAGAATAAATATAAAAGAAAAAAATACCCTTATAGAATATAAACGGATAGTTAGAGCATGTCATAATAAAATAAAAGCTTTCAAGAAAAAAAAAATTATTAAACAAAAAGAAAACAACATTTTGGAAAATGACGAGTTTCCATCCAAGCCCACCAAAGATGGAAGAAAGATAGATATTAAAGCATGGTAACACAAGCAGGGTATGCCTTGAAAAATTGCTTGAGATATTATTAGATAATTAAATATTAGTGAATATCATCATCAATGTTTGAAAGTCAGATTAGACAAATAGCAAAACATCAAATCACATAAGAACTCCAAAATTAAAAAATGTAATTAATTATTTGTGAATTTCTTTGTGCTACATACATATATAGGAGGTCATATCTTGTTGCGATAACAAGAACCTTCGTCCAAGGGTAATAGATCTCAGATTTAAAATTTATCATACACAACTTCTCCAACTTTCGAGGATAAAACTGTCAAGATATTAACATCGCTCAAATCTGACACCTCACACTAAAGCATAAGCCTTGTAGACTGGGTACGATCTCAAACCTCAACCATTAACAAGGTTTAAAAGAGGACAGAGTTAATAAAGGCACCAATCAAATAGAACATTCAAGTATGATCTTGTAAATACCAAATCCAGCAAACCCACATAGGACAGCGACTAGCCTACAAAAAATCAAATTACACAGCTCTTCCTATAGAAGCTAAAAGAAAAATAAAGAATGATTCACAACATGATGGAGATAAACCTCTTCATTTGATGCCAATTGCATAATAGAAACCAAAGAATGAAGATCTGTTGTCACACGAAATCCCTTCTCTTGAATGTTACTCAAAGAGCCCATATTCCCACATGAATTGCTTGGGATGACTCGTTGAATGGGTTTAAAGAGATGGTGGATGCAATTTGGAATGATGGATGCAGGAAATATGTCGACATGGCCTGGATTGCTGCTAATATTTTCTCCAAACCTGACAAAATAATTACAGAAGATATATGGTAGACAAATTATTATATTCAGTCCTGGCGCAGAATGGGGTAATATCAAAAAAACCCAATTAAAATTACTCCTTGGAAAGCTGAAATAAGTCCATATATATCTGATTCACCCTGTTTAGCTTCTCTGCAGAGCAGAACCCAGTGTGTCACTCCACACGGACATAAGTTCTTGTTCAAGCAGAAACTTGAACATTGGCAGATGCACAAGTTCGCAAACACAGACACATACCAGAACACAGATGGATTCCTCCCTTTTCAAAATCTCTGCGAAAATGGTGAGAAGCTCTATGAGCTTCACTTGAAAGCAAGTGCCCATCTTCCTCTGCTTTCTTAACAGCAGCATAGAGAGTATGGTTTGTATTTAGAAGCTGAATGCAGTGACAAGAGTACAGAATAACATGATGTCATTAAACAACTACAAAGTGATACACCACTAGGGCTCATACTAGTCAGTACCATCACACGAATGGCATGTGGGACCACATGACATTCATTATGGGAAGGTGTGAATTTGAGAGCCAAATAATTTATAAGTCACCTCACATGTAAATACTCATTCATCTTGAAGGATGCCTTGCAAGCTTCTACTACAAAATTCCTATGAGACATTACATGAAAAAGTAGAAAGAGTAATGAAGACTATCTAAACAAATTACAAATAGAATATTATTTGGAAAAGGAACCTGTCTGGATGAGTATGCCTACAAAGTTCGGCAGAATCAACAACTGAACAGACCTATCAAATGATCAGATCCACCACCAAAATGAAGAGTCTCTAGGGTGAATAAGCACAATGCTTGCTCCAAAAAGAAAAAGATGATATGGTACTGCAAAAATTTACCGAACCCAGTACCTACAGTGTCTGAAATCTCATCCATAGCTCTTATTACGTCAGCAGATGAAGACATTGTTGAAATATTATTAATTAGTTCTCCTGACCTATCAATATGGACCACATTATTGAAAGATGATTAACATGTTATCGACGCCTGGGAATACACAAGCTACATGAGAATTGTTGACTCAAACAATTGAAAGTTAGTCAAGAAACATCATTGAAATGTTAAAACCAAATGTAAAAGGCGTAATTGAAGTAGAAATATCTTCAATTTTTTATTTTTATTTTTTATTATCATCATCAATAAGTCATGCAATCGTGGAAATGCAAGTTTTTTTTGTCCAATAACAGTATGCCTCTGATCGAGACTCATTAGGCACAATCTCTCTAATTTTTGGGAATAATACTATCAAAAAATTAATCTCTTAGACCTCACGCTGAGTAAGAACTTTGTATATCTAGTATGAACTTTATTATGATCATCATCATTATCATTCTTAAACCCCGATGCAATATTAATAGAGACAAATTATGTAAATTTTTATTTTTTTATACAATTTTATTTAGAGCAAATTATTATATTAAATTAAGTAAAATAAAAATTATTCATCATCATAGCTTATGTCAAATTTAATCTACCTAGTTTTCTTATATTTTAAATTTTATTAAATAGAAATTACGTGTGTTCATTCTTAATAATATTCATTTTTCATATGAATTATTATTATTTTTTCCATATTTCACTCGACATATCATTTTCATAATATTTAGTTTATGATATTTTAAAATTTTATAATTTAATATTTATTATCATAAAATAGAGTTGGAATAATAACAAATTTATAATATATACATGATAATTTATTATACACTTATGATCACATTGTGATTCAAATGAATCTTGATGAAGTATTTGCTCAATTTTAATCATATTGTTGGCATTTTATCCACTTTTTTATTTATTATTAATAATAAATTTGACATAGTAAAAACATATATCATATCTATGCAAATTACATTAACTTTATTCAAAAAATTATAATGGATATGTTTCGTAATTTTATTTTATTCTTATTAATTTTTAAATTATTACCTTCTACATATGCTTTTCTTTATCTAAATTTTATTATCAATCAATATTATATCTACTACAAATATATATATATATATATATATGGAATTTATTCCATATCTACCATAAAGTTTCCCTTAATATTTTTATATATTTTCTCAAGATTAATAAAAATCATTTTTTATTATTTTGTATCTTTAAGTGTAACAAAAAAATTATATAATAACTGATTATTAACACATTTAATAAATTAATTTTGAGAAATTATATTTTCATATTTCGACCTATATTATACATTTTTCCCAAAGTTTTATCATGTGACACAAGATTACCTCTCATAGTTACTATATAGTGTTTAGATATCATAGTGATTGTTAAATATAATAATTTTGAGTAATTACATGTGCATTAGTGACTTATGATTATTTGGCTCTTTTATTAGAGCTTATTTTTATAATAAATATTTATTTGTAACTAAGCAGAATTTTTTTTATTAGATGCGAAATAATTTTTGTCTTATTACAACAAATACAAATCTCAACCTTTATATATTGAAATCATCATGGATTAGATAATTTAAAGAGAGAGAGAGAGAGAGAGAGATAATTAAGTATACTAATTTATTCAATTAAAATAAAAACTAGTATAAAAATTAAGAAAAAAAAATTGAGTGACAAATACCTATTGAGACTTATCAAATACTTTTATATAACAACATTAAAATTTAGATTTTAATTGTAATATATTATAAGTCGTTTATAGCTCAAAAGGCCAAAAATGTAATTTGTGCAGACGCCAAACTAGTATATACTCAAAGAATGAGATTATTTGTGTATCATATCTTAAATATAATGAAAATAAAATCAATGTTTTGAAAAACTTATTTTATTTTGGAAGTTCGGATCTTATAATGTTTATGATGTTTGAGTGAGAACATCTTCATGAGTTGATTCTAACATGATAGTATCCTCATAGAAATAGCTTGCTTCTTCTATAATAATATAACATTTATCTTGAGTGTCTCCTAAAATTAAATTCTATGACTTCCAAGAAAACAAAGTCTTGTTGTAATTAAATCCATGTAATTTCAACAACAAAAAATGATTACTTTCTCAAAGAAAAAATATTACTTCAATTTCAACAAAAAAAATGATTCTATCTGCCTCATTTTATTTTAAAGCGCATTATAAAAACTAATGTCTACTTTTTGTTTAAATGATATGAGCTAAAAAGAAATGAAATGTAATTAAAACGTTATTTTCTAAGTATTCCATAGAAAAATAAGGATGCATAAAATCACTAAAAAAATAATTATAAATATATTAGAAGGATGTTATAAATAACTGCTAGCTTAGATTGAGACAAATCACATATTAAGTGATCTCATCCATAAAGTATAAAGAATAAAAAATAAATTACAAATAAATATAAAATATTAAACACAACACTCTCTTCAAGTTGGTGAGTAAATATCCACTATGCAAAATTTGAAGAAAATAAAAATAAGTTAAGGTCTCTTTAAAATATTCTTGAAGATGTCAGCTACTTGATTTATTATTTAAACATAAATTGTAATAATAATCTTATCATAGATCTTCACCCTAAAAAAAAATCAAATGAAATATTACATCTTATTGTCTGAATACCACAATAAAGAATAATAATAAAAGTAAAAAAAATATTTAATATCTTCAAAAAGTTATTTAGACAAAAATATCTCACAAATAATTATCATCATTGACTTAGATAATATCTTTGCAATAAATCTCAAAATAATCATATATCGCTTCCTTTTTCAAGAGACAATTATCTCCATATATAATCACAAAAACTCATAATATACTTCATCTTGGTGCAAACTGATTTTCAAGTTAAATCTGAACATATAGTTAACTATAGATAGATGAGATGGCTGAAATACATATCAAAGCCCAAAATTTTTTTCACATATTTTAATATGTGAAGAAGTATGTCTAAGTAAACATGTATTTATAACCAAGAAAATAATTAAATATTATGATAGTATAAATTATTTTTAAATTGATGATAGTCACATAATTATTTTTTCATATAATTCTCCTACATATAATAGAGTCAAATAAATGAGTCGCATCTAATAAAAAATTTGTACATGTCACAATTAGAATATCAACTGAAATACAACTTATATAACTAACATCAATGAGAGCATCAATTGCATATCTCTTCTATGACAATATAATATCTCTCATAGAATAGTTCATCTTCATCCCAAAAAAATATTTGAGTTTTATATAAAATTTCATCTAGAATTATCACTAAAAGAACTCATTGATAGAGTGATTCTCAAGTTATCGTCTCTAATAATAAGAATGTTATCACCGTATAAAATCAATAAGAGAAACTTATCATTTGAATTCCTCTAAAACAATAAAAAATAATTTATGGTATAATTATGTAAACCAAAAAAAACTATTTATTAAAGCCTTGCAAATCAAGTCATTAGTGACAGTTTCATGTCATACAATATATTTTATAATCTATAAAATGAGTTAAATTATATTGCCCAAAACTCAAGTAGATACTTTATATACATATTATCATCAATATCATCATGAAAAATATATTTTTTATATTTAATTGATATATCTTCTATCTAAAAAATGATGATAATGACATAAGAATTTATATTAAAATCATCTTACTTACTAATTAGAAAATATCTTGATAATCAATAACAAACATCTAAGTGAACTCTCACATAACAAATCTCACATTAAGATAATTAATTTTATCTGAATTGATCTTCACAAAAAATACTTATCTATAACCAATAACAAATTTTTCCTAAAGATAATCTATTAGCTCCCAAATTTCATTGTAATGAATAGCATGTGTATTTTCCAAAATGGTCTTATATTATTCTGAATGAGATTATACCTCAGAAGAAAATTTAAATATCCTAGTACCATTAATAAAATTAATAAAGAAGACTAAAGAATATATAAAATATTAATACGACAAAATATGTAGAATATATTGTTAAGTATAACTCAATTATTTTTTTTTGAAAAATGATCGGAAGATTAAATTCAGAAGAGTCGATTACAAAATTATTTGATTTTTCAAGAAACTTTACTTTGCTATAAAAAAGTTATGTATGTCACATTCTTTTAATATAGCTTCTAAGCTATGGACAATCAAATCTCCTCGTTCTCATCTCATTCTAAAATGAGATAAAAATACACTCAAAAATTATCTAATTTATTGTATATAATTTATTTTGATAATCTGTTTGTATAACCAAATATTTCTATTTTAATATTTTCATATAAGTACAAGAAATAAAATATTAAGAGGCCAGGAATACAGCAGTAGCATAATAACAGAAGTCCCGCTAACTGAGTAATTTTGAAGCAGAGTCTGGCCCATCCGATGATCCGACCTACTCCGGTTAATTAAACCGAGAAAGTTTTAATATAAAATGCTTTGTATTTTAATTTTCAAGTTACTATTTTTCGTGATCTAGAACTGCTAATCTTCTCTCTTCTCTCTCTCTCTGCGTGATTTATCACGACTATTTATGCGTTGTACATACTGTAAGACTTCTGATTTGGTTTAATCTATAATGCATAATTATTTTCTGGTGGATGTAGCTAATCATATTGAGTGACTAGTAAACCACGTTATTTTGTGCATTTCTGTCGTGGTTTCTGTTTCATTTTTTATTCTGCCGTCATTGGATTGTGATTGTAAATTGCATATATATCATTTATTGTTATGGTTGTTATTCTTTCTTCTTCTGTATCTTAAAAGCACAACTGTGAAAGCGCAATTGCCCAATAAAATTATCTAGACTCAAAAAAAAAATTCCTTTTAATGAAAATTTCACTCTCACCAAAATTAATATATTTTATGTTTGTTGGTATATGTGATGCTTCTATTAGGAGTGTCGTCATGATGCGAGCCAATAAATTCAGATGTACTAATAAATAACTCTCGCTTCTAACAAAAGACCCAAGTAGGACTTAAACTAAATAAGAAAAAGTTACAAATTCAGATATACCCCTTGAATCTTTACTCTTAAACTCGTTAAATAATATGTCATACTTATAAAATATGATATCAATACTCATCAATACTCTATCAATCTCAAGAAAATAATATTTATACTCTTAATGAATACTAAAAAACCAAGAAATATATTATTTATTATCATGAGTATTATCTTATCATATCTTAGAGCAAGATTCTGAACAAATCACTCAAAAGACTTTGAGAAATAAATTAGAAAATCACTCTTCATAATACAAAATCAAAAGGAGCACTCGATGACAAAGAATTGAAGAAAATATATAATTGATGAGATAGTTTATGATTAAAATTTTATCTCAATCGAATATAAATATTAATTTTTCCTTTATGTAACTAAATATTTACATTCTATAAAGATATTCTAGCACAAAAAATCTGGAATAAGATATTATGATCAATATAGTATATATTAAAATTATCATATATATATATATGTGTGTGTGTGTGTGTGTATAACTCTAATACATTATTACTCTTAATATTTTTTATATTTTTATTAAATTACTTTTTAAATTTATTAAGAAATAACTAAAAAATAAAAAAAATAATATGACAGAAAACAAAAAAAAAATCAACCAAGCAAAATACATACAATTATCTCAACAAGATCTTCAAACATTTAAGTGTATCAAATCACATGAAGTCTAACACACACAATTCTAGTGAGTATGATAAAAAAGACAAGACTTGTTTTCCAACTTATAAGTTTCATACTTTAGTCTAGAGGATGAATAAGTAATAGATTAATACTCAAATAGCTAGTTGCGAATTCTACTATAGAAGAAATAACATATACTCAAATAGATTAACACTCAATCCCAAA
The DNA here is from genome assembly GCA_029783825.1 of Sapria himalayana. NCBI lineage: Eukaryota > Viridiplantae > Streptophyta > Magnoliopsida > Malpighiales > Rafflesiaceae > Sapria > Sapria himalayana. Next base: position 3,102,642 of record JAREIK010003173.1, read on the forward strand.
GAGAGTCTTACAAATATTTTGGTCCAACAAAACATCGATAAAAAAAACTATGTTTCATTGAAATACAACCCATAAAAAATAGATGAATCGGACTATCATAAATAATGAAAACATATGTTAAAAATAAAATATTTAATTAAATATTATCATAACTAAGTACTCTTGAATATTTATCATTACTTATAATAATATTCATGGTATAAAAAATATAGTAAAAATGAATAATTACTTATAATGTAATTGTTTTTATTGAGTCAATAACCTAGGAGTTTGAAGCATAAAGATTAGTCATAAGCATTGTAATATATGAGGAGTAAAAAATCTTTATTATTACCGTACTTGTAAAGAATTCCACATATTCTTATCCAATAAATATTACAAAGAGAGAACTTTGTGAGAATCCATTAGTTACTCATGTAGTTGACTTGTCACACTCAACAAATTGTAATGTTCTCGACCTCCTCCATGGAAACAACTCCCAACAACTCTTCTTGATATAACCACTCCTCCTGCAGCGTATTCCCTATAATGAAGGCCTCCCTCCCTACCTCTATCTCTACACTAGTATATGATGAATGAGATCATAATTTTAAAAGACGCAAAGCACTCCAAGATGCAAAGTCCTCCCAAAGCTTGAGGCACAAAGCATACCTATGATAGGGACTATAATGGAGTATGCATCCTATCATATATATATATATACACACACACACACATATATATATACACACACACACATTGATATATACATATATATATATAATATCATCAAATATTATTCAAAATTATATATAATCAACAAAAAAATAAAAATAAAGAACTTTAAACTTTAAAAAAAAGCATCATAAGTATTAATGCAATATCCAAATCAAAAATTTCCAAAATAAAACATAATATTATCAATAATTAAACATAAAAATTCAAAACATTAATAAAAAAATATATTGATAACATAACAAAATTACCAAAATAAAAAATTATTACTCATCAAAATTTACAAAATCATCATTTCCATAATCATATTTATAATATTCCTCATCTTCCTCCTCTATTAAATCAAACAATTCTTCATTTTCATCTATTAATGAAAAAAAAAAGATCTCATTCTAAAGCATGAAGCTATTATAATCAGCTTTAGTGTTCATGTTATGCTTGAGTTTGAGCTTGTTCTAGCTCTTGTATCAAACATAAGCTCGTTAGATCTATTAGCTCTAAAAATATTAATCTATATCAAATTATCCATTAAATATAAAATTTTGTGCATCTACATTAAGATCTATATCAAATTATCATCATTAAATATACCTACGATAGAGTCATTCATTTTTATCATTTTTATCATTTATATCTTTCAAAAAATTAGATCAATTATATTATATTTATTGTTTTTTCTCTTCAAAACTTGATTATACTTTATGCTGATCAAATTATTTAAGCTTTAATTGTCTGATCAATTTTCTATTATTATAAATCTGCATAAATTTATAAAAAATACCAATATATCTTAAATTTTGAATTTATAAGTAATATCTAAGGTTTTATTATTTATAATTATTTTCATAACTTATATTATCTAAATATACTCCAATTTTTTTCGCATTCCAATGAGCTATAAGTTAGGTTGAGAACTTTCATTACAAATCTTTACAAATATTGAGCATAAACTCCAAGTGTAACTCACTATTTAGTTATAATGTATATAGAAATAATTTAGTGAAATATTTAACATATTTTCATAATATATATATAATCATTCAAATAAATAAAATTAGATAACTAACATGGGAGTCTACTCTTCCTTATCCTAACAGTTAATTCATTTTCAAAATCTTGAGGTATACAAACTCACTTTTGTCCATCTTTTTTTTTTTGCATAGCCGTGTCTCTTATCTGCTTCAAAATACATTTATATACATCGTTGATAATATCTGCATGACTCTACTTTTAATTTATCATAAAAAATTTAGGATACAAAAAATACTTGACAACATGTAAAAGTCAATGAAGATGAATCACATATCTCTTAATATGGATGATAAAAGACCTACAGCACAGCAAGATGCCAATGACCGAGGTACGAAATGGCACGCCAGTACACATGCCTAGAAGAGGGGCGGGTGGACCCATGTCACAATAAGTGTTGTGGCAGGATATTGTCCATGACTAATTTATATATCGAATATCACTAATAATTATATTTTTTAATATCATTAATTATTAATTATTTAATAAATTTATAATTTTTTATGATATCTGTCTATAGGTCGATCTAAAAATTCTACCATAAGTAAATTAGATATATTTATGCATATAATGAACTAATTTATAATCTTTCATAATTTTTAGCAAAAAAAATCATACTAACAACTAATCTAATAATGTATTCTCTTAAAAAATCATAATTGTAAATGAAATAAATTATTGAACCTAAAACTAATCCAAATGTCTAGCCCCCACTAGTTTTGCAATTAAATTTTTTTAAAAAATACATATATTCCCATATATCTTCTTCAACTCTTATATTATTTTTTTTTTAATTATGTTACAATATGTCCAAATTGTAGATGTTCGTTTATGAATTTTAGGATTTTTAGCTACTTGAACCAACCCATAACTCGAAGACAAATTGATCTCCAATATTTTGATTGAATTGTCATTATTTAAATCAAAATTATCTACAAGTTAATTTTATTTTTATTAAAATTACTATTTTTTTTATTTTTTATAACAATTAATTATATAATGTTATTTAGTATAGAGAGTGACATGAATATGCTAAAAAAAATGTGTCATGTCAGCATGACACAGCTCGTTTGACACCTCTACTTTAACTCTAGTATATATCTAGTATGTAAAACTAAAAAAAAAGCAATAGATGTGTACTTTGAAAAATTATAGAAACACAACCACAATTACATTGACTATTATTCACTGAATCAGATATATTCCACCATCAATTACATAATTTAATTATTAATACAACAATAAGCAATAAAAATTATAATAATATTTAACTAATAAAAATTTGAGAATATTTGAAAGAAGAGAAGTGATTACTATATAAACATAAAAACATATAAATGCTATTTATAAATTTATAGAATTTTTAAAACTAATAATTTGTTATTTTTTTTGCTACTTTTTGTGGATAATTTTTTTATCTATTGGACTTTGTCCAACCCATTGAAGACAAAATCCAGCAAGCAAAGGTTGATCAAAGATTTAAATAAAACTTAATGTGGTCGTGCGCACAAGCACATGATGACTGATACATAAATGGTCAAGTTATAATCATTGACATCACATCAATGCACAATGACTTGACCACCAGTATGAATTGCGATGTTTTTTTTTTAATTTTTTATAAATTTTACCATTATTATTAAAATGGGTTGATTTGGACCAAGCCCGAACCAACCCAAATTCATTTTAACAAAATAGGTGTGTAAATCGCATTTGCCATATCTACCCTGATTTTGATTTTTTTGGTGGGTGCATTTCAAGCACCTAGTTAGATTAGGTTCTACCCAATCAAAACACACAACCCAAGCTCAACTCGAGCTGTATGTCACTCATGTTGATTTAGGCTAGTCGACCACTCGCGTCGTGCACGACACAACCACAATCGCACCACTATGATAGCCTAGGCATATACCAGGCATGAGTATGGCCATGCGAGTCATACCTCAGCTGCTTTTGTGGGTCATGTACAGTCCATCCAATCCTTTTTCACCTCTAGGATAAAGGGAGTGGCAATCTTCTCTAGCTCTTTAGACTCATCTAGCCTCAATCCCACAAGTTGTGAGATAGCTTCGTATAACTTTGTCATCTAAGATGAATACGATGATTTGTTAACTCCCATAATATCTAGCATATTGTGCAAGATAAAAAAACAAAGACAAATCTATTTCAATCATAGTTATTAAAAGAGCACTTCATGAGAGCCTAAAGCCCAGTCACAATTGGGCCCATGCAAAAGCACCTCGGCTCATCTTGCCTCACCTTATCTCATGCGCCTCCGACAAATCATATTATTTCTAAAAATAATCTTCCCTCCTAAAAATTATAGACAATATATTTGATGTCTCAGAACATTACATGTTATATTTGAAATATTATTATTATATTTTATAACTATTAATGTTTGTGATCTTGGAAAATATTAATAATATTTAATTTTTATGTTTAATATTATTTATTTGATTGTATTTTATTATTATATGAAAAATATAAATTATATATAGTAAAATTGTTAGTTTTTACTTGTAATTATGATTATAAATTTGTTAATCAACCATGAAATTCAGTAACATAATATATATAATAATGCCACAACAGAAACACACAGAAATAATATGGTTCACAAGCCGTTCAACACGATTAGTTATATCCACCAAAAAATACTTAAGTACTTACAGATTAATAACCAAAAATATTTACAGAATCAGAAGAAGAATATAACACAAAAAAATACGCAAGAAAAATATCCCAAAAAAATTGCACGCTCTCTCCTCTAATTAAACAGTGCAAAAAAAAACATATATATATTAAATATTTCTAGGTTTTTAATATCGAAGTGGGTCGGATAACTCGAATGGACCAGATTCTACTTTGAAAAATTTTTTGGCCCACTGACCGGGCAACGAGACCACTATTATTATCCATTGATACATTCGTAGTATCTCTCAATATTTTAATCCATACACTTACAATAAAAATATTGCACCAAAAAAAATATTTGATTATGCAAAGTAAATAATCAAAACAAAATTATATAATACAAAAATATAATATATATATATATATATTAGATTGAGTGCATCTCACAAAAAAAAATATCTTAATTGTGCCTCAAATAATTATGATCTCAATGGATAATCACATGGTAATCAAGACTCTCTTATCTTGTCACTATGAAAGACCATAGGTCAAGTGATATACCATCTGACTAAAAAAATCATGCCCGAACTCATATAGCCCATTACATATCATTCTTATACCTAATTTTCTATAAAATAATAACCGAGATCTTGACTTCCTCATTATATAAAAGATTAAGATTATGTAAATAAATGTGAGTCACATACTCACATCCCATACAAACATAAACATTCTGCAGCCCACACACAAAAACTATTGCAAACCAATATTTTGCAAAAAATTCATTTATTGTCACACACACGCATTATTTACTATCACACACACATTGTTCCACGTCAAGCTGGTGACCATCAACACGCATCAATTGTACCTTACCCCTTGCACCAACAACATATGCTCATCCATGCATCAATATTAATGTAGACTCAAAGTCTACATTACAATAGGAATGATAAATTTACATTTACAAACACACACATAAATTTACAATTTTCTCTTCCTTTATCAAAGTCTCACTATGATACCATATGGAAAAGTAAGGATGCACAAACTTGCTAAAAAACTAATGATAAATATACAATAGGAATGTTATAAAATCCTATAACTTTAATTAAAACATCTCACAAATTAATACACTCATCCATAAAATATAAAAATAAAATAAAAAAGAAATAAATATAAAATATAATATTTATATTATGATCAATCTAAATTTGTATCATTTTATAAAAATAAAAAAAAAAGAAAGTCATGCCTTGATGTGATAGAAAATATCATCATCTAAGTGTTTTAAAATCATCAAATATAACTTCTATGTTTTTCTAGGATAAACTTTTAAAATATTAACATTTTCTATATTTCATGCTAAGTAGAAAGCTTAAGATGTTTTCTAAATATATAAAAATAGAAAATTTATGAGAAATTAAAAATAAAAATAAAAAAAGTACTTTATATCCATCAAGTAGTAATTATAATAATGTTACAAATATTTTAGTATATTTGAATAAACATTTAAAAAATTACAATCAAATCAAGTAGTAATTTAAGATGGTTTCTATATTTCATATAGATGCATTCCAACATCTATATGAATAAAATTACAAATATTTTTAATAATGTTATCATAATAATTTTAGTATATTTTAGTAACAAACATAATTAGCATTCAAAAAAGCTTTATAATTTATTATCATCATCGTCAACCAAGACTTATCTCAAATATTTGAGGTTTATTGTATATATCTTATTTTTTCAATCAAATCTATAAAAAATAATGTTTGCTATCTACCCTATAGTTATATTATTATTTATAATTTATATTCAATTCCTTCTAATCCTACTTCTAGCACTTTTTTCTCGTTCCACAAAAATAATCTCACATTTCCTAATAAGTGAACTATGAAGCTTGTATTTAACGTGCCCAAACCACATTAAATGTTTCTCCCTTGTTTTATCACATATAAGAGTTATTTTAATCATTTTTTCTAATAATGCTATTTCTTATTTTATTCTTTTTAATTTTATTATACATAATGATAAATAAACTAGAGTTCTATGCAGAAGTAATCGACACAACATGCTACCTAAAATATCAAACTCCCACTTGGGAAGTGAATGATAAAATATCCTTCGAGGTGCTACATGTAAGAAAGATGAGGGTAGCTCATTTTAGGGTCTTTAGGTGTGATAAATACCCCCATGTGCCAAAGAAAAGAAGAAACAAGTTAGAATTCAAATCAATAAAGCAAAAATTACTTGACTACAAGAAAAGGATAAACAAGTTATTGACAGTACAGAGATAGTATTCAGGGAGTACAAAAGTGAAATCCTAAAAAATCACAACATTGAAATTTAGAATTGCAACATGAGTAGTAAAGAAGTAAGGTCACGACATGAAAATACTATGTCAAGACATCTTCCTGTCGCCACATCACAAGAAGATTCGCAATTTCAATCCACTTGTGGCACAAACCTGACAAAGAGGTAGAGTAGACAAAGATTAAAGAATATATTGAGAATGATGGGATCGAGACAGCTCATGCATTGAGGCTATCTACACTAGTTAGAAACTATCCTATAAAACACAATGATAACGCATATTATGCTCTTCATGATAGAAGAAATTAGTCGGGAAATATGATGAAGACAAGAGTCTCCAGATAGTCAATGCAGTGATAGAATTCTAATGAAAAGAAATTGCAGCCATTGAAAAAGAACAATATTTTGAAGCCATGTGAAGTTTTCAAATCAAAAGAAAAAACGAAGGTAATAAGTGCAAAAAAATTTCAATAATATAAAACTAAGACTAGGAAGAAAAAGACAATAAAAATAAAATATTCACCAAATAGAATATTAAGATTAGTTCATACTTCTAAAGTTTCATCTATTTAAATCACAACTTGAACAGAGTTACAATTTATTTTTTGTGATTGTGACTAAAATTTTATTCAATATTGTGACTTGACTTATAGAGTGACAACTCATATGAAGTCGCAACTTTATTCCTTAGTGTCATAATTTGAATGAATCTATAATATATTCATTGAAGTCACAATCTATATAATGAAGTCATAAAATTAACTAAAGTTGTAACATGTGTTTTAGAGTCACAACATATATTATAAAGTCACAACTCAACTGAAACTGCAACATGTATTTTGAAATCACAACCTATATTGTGAAGTCATAATTCAATTAAAATTGTAACATGTTATTTTGGGTGGCGACCTACATTATGAAATTGAGACACAACTAAAATTATAACATGTACTTTAAAGTTATACCGTGCATTATGAAATCACAACTCAACTAAAACTGTAGAATGTATTTTAGAGTCATGATATTTATTGTGAAGTAGCAACTCAACTGAAATTATAACATGTATCTTAATATCGCAACCTGATTATATGATGTCACGATATAAATAATATTGCAACTCTATTATGTAGTGTGCGACATGAATAAAGTCACAATTATGTTATGTGGTATCACAACATGAATAAAATTATAATCACAATATGTCTTGCATTGTTGAGACCAATTGACTTAAGAATTTAAGTCATGATCATGTTATTTGGTGTCGTGACATGAATGAAGTAGCGACATAGAATATAATGTTGCAACTTAGGTCTTAAGTTTGAAATAAGTTTTTGTTTTTATTTAAGCATTTTAAATATATTAGATAAAGGGCTATGTACTATAAATAACTCAAAAAGTAGAGATAAAAATTATCCTCTTACAGTTGTGATTTATCTTCTCCCTATTTGTTCGTATACATATGTGCGCGAGATTTTTTTTTTTTTTTGAGAGTTTCTAATCCCCCACCTTTCCAAGACACTAAATCATCATCTCAGACACTTGAGTCTCTGGATTTCACATCAAATTACCCTCAATATCAAGCACGACATAATACCTAGTATCCAATGAGGTCCGCGACATAAAATTTTGCATCATAAAAAAAATCATGTGAGCATATCTAATTCTCTTCCCCAACAAGAGGTCCCTCACTAAGAGACTACTATATCTTTTAGTTTCATTATGAATTGTGTGAGTTAGAATGAAGTGACCCATTTTCATTATACTTATGTTATTTTTGTTTAGAATATTTTCATTTGTGATTAGAATAAGAGGTGGGGTATATTAGATTTATGAGCATGTACTAGGCATTCTCATTCGCATCACTCTTCTTCATTTTTTTGTTACTACATAGTTTGCTTGCTTTTAGACCTTGGTTTTTCAATTTGTTCCTAAATAAACAAACAAATTGGAGCACTAACATTGATTTTTCTTAAATAGTTTAATTTTTAATTTTTTTATTTGTGTATTTTTGGCTGAGCATGTTATGATAATAAAATTTATTTACTTATTATTCTATTTATCATATTTTGATTTTGATATCATTTAATTTTCAATAAGTTTTTATTTTGTTTTCAAAATACATGTAGTCCAGTCAATTCTGTTTGAATATTTCCAAATCTATCTTGTCTTTAATACTTATTTATAGAGGTGTCAACCGGGGCGGGCTGGCCAGGCCCGGCCCAAATTTTTTGAGCACGAGCGTGCCGCCGTGCCTTGCCTGGCCCGGCACGATTTAAAATAGACGAGCCCGGCACAGCCCACAGGCACGGCGAGCCGTGCCGTGCCTTGCCTGGCCCGCTCGGGCTTGCATGTCCGTACGAATCGGGATTCGGTGGGACCGCGGGCCGGGTCGAATCAAACCCGACCCGTGGTCTTTTTTGCGGGAGGGACCATCGTGGGGTCGGGCTCAAGGGACACCCGGCATGGGACAAATCCGTGGCAGTGTACCGTGCCGCGGGCCGAACCGTGCCAGGTCAGGCACGGCACGGGCCCGGGCACGGAATTTTTCCGTGCCGGGCCGGCCCAGGCAAGGCTGAACCATGCCATGCCTCATGCCAGGCCGGGCCGGCCGGCCCGGTTGACACCTCTACTTATTTATTAGACATAACATAACTACACGTTGCTGCCGCTCATCTTTCATTAGCAAATAAGTCCATTCTATTGCCGTGAAGTTCTCACATTTTTTGTTCTGCAGTGAATGCCTCCTTGCATGCAGAACTGAGCATGTTTATTGTTAGATTCAGCCCTAATCTATGCTTTATCATCCTTGCCTTCTTATCTTCATATAAATACTAACTTATCTTCTAAATCTTCCATGCCACAATGCCTGAAATCAGTGAGGTTGAATCCTCCAATACCAACACATATTTTGCTTTCCTCGTAGGTAATATAAGCACCACAAACCCTGCAATCTACTTATCACTCAAATTTACTCCAACTGATTTTTCGACATTAAAAAAAAATGTAAAATTTGAAACTACATGAATCATTCTCGTGGCTACCAAGAACCATCATAAAAGGAGAAAAAATCATTGCCCACCCAGATCATTTTAACTAGCTTCATCAAGACACTTTTATCCATCATGTAATCTTATCATCACCAACAATTACAATTCTTTCATCTTTTAATGGAGTCAAGCAATATCACGAGTTTGAGATAAATACAAGGAAAGTTGTGGTGTCACCAAGTCAATAACACATCATCTCATCCTAAAAATTTTTTAATACTAATTATTATAGTTTTCTTAATGTTTTTTTATTTTTTATACTTTTGATGAAAATATTAGTAGTTGGATTTCTGTCCAATGATTGTGGGAAGAAATCCAATGATTAATGGTTTTATGCGCAAACAAATTAATAAAATAAGTTTTTTAAAAAATATTTTAATTTAGAAAATAATCTATAGATATAAAGTTAAAAGTTTTTGATTTTTCACAATAAAATTATTTTTTTTTCTCTCTAATTCTCACCTCACTCAAATTCTATAAAATTCAAATGATATTTTTTTAATATTTATTTTAATATTATAAAAAATATTCATGTAAATTAATATTTGAAGAAGAGTCTTGCGGGAGCAAACTTGCAGTTTATCATCTTTGAATTTGGATCTGAATTTTAACAAAATTAAAAAAAAAAATTGTTTCTTTTTTTTTATAATTTTAGAAATAAAAAAACAAACTTAATTACTCTTTAAAAACTCTTTAAATTTTAAAAAAACATAAAATATTAGTTAATATTATATAAATAAAGTAATTATTGATTAAGATAATGATAATTTGAACAAAATATCTAAAACTAGATCATCTCATAATCATAGGTCAACCTCAGCCCCGACATCTAAAAAATCTAAGAATAAACAAATATATTTTATATGAACTCATTTTAAATTTATTAAAAATAAAAATTTTAAAAATATCAAAAAAATATCAACACAATTTATATTTTATATAAAAATATATATTTGTAAAAGTACTTGTATAATTGATACTTTATAAGACATCAAATAATACACTAAAAAAATAATGAATTGAATATTAGACAAACTCAATTAAGCGATAAGATCATTTAACATGAATTAATTTCAAGTTTGGTGACCCCATGTATTTATTATCATGAGTTTAATAGGGAATACATGACCAAATTCATTACTAACATAAGTCTTTCACTTAGATTTTTAAAAAATATTTGACTAATTTAGCTAATATAAAAATAATTTTTAATTCGCCTATTATAGAATCTAGGGGTGTTCAACAAACTCGTAAATCCAAAAATCCAAATTGAATCAATCCAATCCAGCCCAAAAATAAAAAAAAATAAATATAAGTGGGTTAGAGGTGTTAAACATGCCAGACGACTCGAACCCTACCCGAAGCCAGGCACAGTTCAGGCATGCTTGGCCCTGCACAGCACACTACTATACCATACTCGGGCCTGTGCTAGGCGTACCCTCTGCACAAATCATGTTGTGCCGTGTTGGGGGTCTTAGGACGGCATACCGTGTAAGGCACGACGCGGGCGCATGGCACGTGCGCACGACACGAATGATGGCTCGACACGCCCTACTGGTGATGACGGCGCGGCAGCACAGAGAAGAAACCCTAATTTAATTTTTACCTAGATTGACCCAACCCAACCCGAACCAACCCGAATCAGGCTAATTTCGAGCCGTGGGCCATGCTGGGCTTGCTCTCCAATGAACCATGTTGTACCTAGCATGATATGTATGTCTGGTTAGGTCTGAAAAAAATGGGTCGGGTCTGGCCAAGCCAACCCATTTGACATCTCTAAAGTGGATGGGTTGTGGATTGATTTTTTTAACTCGAATCCATTGGATTGGGTTTCAGGTTATAAATTTAAACCTTTAAAATCCAACCCAACTCATACATGTATGTATTAATTATATGTATGTTTATATATATATATATATATATATATATATATGTATATATATATATATAATTATTTGTTGTGTTGTAATATCAAATGTGTGTTATAGATTAAAACTTTAAAATAATAAAAATTTTAAACTAGCTTTGAAAGAGAAATACCATGAGATTGAAGTTTTAATTATATTGAATTAAAATAATTTAGTATGTTTATTATTTGTAATTTGATTAAACAAATTTAGATTTAATTTTTGTTATTTTGTATTTAATTTGTGTTATTTTTTTTAAAGTAATTTGATTTTTTTAAAAAGTTTAAAATTAATAATTGAGCATATATGAATTTATATTTTAAAATGATCAAAATTAATATTTATTCCTTATGTGTAATTCCAACTTGAGAACTAATTTTAAAATTTAATAGTTGAAATTAAGCCCAATTTAATGTCCTACCACCTGGTTATCCAATCCAACTTTACTCAATCTGATTATTATTTGGTTGGGTTGGTTTGGGTTGCACTTGCAATGGACTACAAGTTGGAATGAGCATAAATCCAATCAATTTGCTTTACTCGAATTCGTTATTATTTTCCCTCCAACCCAACCAACCCAACCCATGTACGCCTATAATAAACGCTATGATGATTTGTAAAAATAACATAATAAAAATTATTGAATAAAGAAATATTTAATAATTAATAAATTTAGAACACAAAATTGAGTAGTTTTGGTAGTGTTTAATATTTAAACTAGTCATGATGATTAATAAGTAAATATTCATATGCATCATAACATACTTTATTGATTCTAATTGAAAACTAAAAAAAAAAGAATATTATAATTTTATAAGATCATTCATCCTCATAATTATCATGTCATATACGAGTATATATCATAGATTTTAAAAATATATAAGATACAAAATAAAATATTTAGCATAATATTTAATAATACTTCAAATAATTATATAATAATAAATATTTTTAAAAGAATCATTTAAGATAATCTCTTAATTGAGATTTTTATGTTACATATATATCTAACATAATAAACTTAATAATACAAGCTTGCTTAAAAATTATTTTTCCTGTACATAAAACAAATACATAATACATTAAAATATATTAAGATGCCTAATAAACTATATAATTTTTACATGTTATGTAAGCCAATAAACTTTAAAAAAAAGAAATTATAATTAATAATAAAATTAAATATTTGATATCATTAAAATTCAACATATTTACTGTTAAATTCATGTATTAACTACTAACATGTGATATTCAACTACATTAATAATAAAATTAATAATATAATAATAAATAAATCAGAATGTAATATAAAATTCTTTTTAAAATTTATCAAAATCTTTTATTATATATTGAACATATATTCATCTATATATGCTCTCATGACATACATTATACTTGGTATGTAATGAATATATATTAATTCTCCATTATATTTATTTATTGCTTAATTGGTAGTATTAAGCCTAGGGTTAAGATCGATAAAATAAAAAACACAATCAAATTTATATTTATTTACATAACCAACGACAAGAATAAGATAATATGATTTATGAAAAATTAGATAACATATTTAAATATCATACAAAAAAAATTAATAATATTAACAAATCTCCGAGTATAAAGATCAATATCATGTTTAAAGATAATAACTTTTTTATTCAATTAACTAAAGACAAATAATGAGAAAATCCATCAAATATGGGTAAATAGTCAAAATGCTCATTCTAATTACTATTTAATCCTATATCGATATGATAAAAAATCATGACATATTAAATTGATAAAAATCAATATGAATTCACATTTCTAATATTATCTAAAATAACACGTGATCTATTACCTTATTTAATATTCATCATAGTATCAAAATCTACTTTTTGTGTGATTTTGTAAATAATTTTAGATAAGAATAATATTAAAATTGGATATTAAAATCAAAGTACGGATGAATCTTTATAATAAAATCAAAAAGCTACAAATAGATGATAACATATATGAAAATAATAATACCAAAACTTAGAGCTATTACGATTCAGACTAGATAGAGTATCATTACATTATATTACTGTTATTGGCATTGCATTGGCATGCATTTCATTTTAGTCTTTTTTATTTTTATGCATGTAGATTCACATTTTCAATTTAGACTCTTTAGTGTGTGTTTTATTGTATTACATTTATATTTAATTATTCATACACATCATAATTACAATTTAAATTCTAAAAAAAAATTCATTTTTTTTAATTTCATTAAACATATATATCTGCACATAAGCCCAATGCCCCAAGCCCCCAATGGCATTGGCAACCCACCTATCCAAACTAAATAAATACTCCATATACAGACAAATAGGGGAGAGAACCCTACCCATCAGCCCTTAGCCAAGGGGCTATTGGCTAGCACAAGCTAAGATGGAAGCAGGCACCTGACAGCTAACCCAAGCTAGCCTAGGTAAGCCGCAATCTAAGCCAGGCAACGAGCTGTAGCGAACCTTCCTTGCCACGGCATAGGATGGTGCCCAACACATCATGACAGCTTGGTTGGGCCTAAAAATTACAGGCAATGGTGGCCGTGCAAGACCCAATGGACTCCTCTATCTCCACCTCTCTCTCTCTCTCTCTCTCTCTCTCTCTCTCGTACATCAATCTAACAGAAATACAGAAGTGATGTATAAAAAATATCAAAGGAGAAACGTGTTTTAGCGACTACATTTTACCTTGATATGGCATCGTTTGCGAAAGATCCAAAACCTTCAGGGGTTTTTAAGTAGTCATATCCATAGAGGCCAGCTGCAGCTCCATTTTGACAAGGTACCGTTGCAGTACCGTAGTGGCTGCTCGTGCGAATTATGGCAACGCATATCGTATGCGATATCCGAGATGTTTTTCGAATTAGATTTGATGTCATTTTCCGAACAAGATGCTCTCCGGTAAGACCTTATCTTTCCCGACGGGGACTTGCCAGGCTTCCGAGAGAATGCTTCCCGGATAATGCTTCCCAGGGAATGCTTCCCATAGAATGCTTCGGAGAGAATGCTTCCAATAGATTGCTTACCAGAGAAAGCTTCGGAGAGAATGCTTACCAGAGAATGCTTCCGAGAAAATGCTTACCAGAGAATGCTTCCGAGAAAATGCTTGCCAGAGAATGCTTCCGAGAGAATGCTTACCAGATGATGCTTCAGAGGGAATGCTTACCAGAGAATTCTTCCGAGGGGGTGCTCGCCAGAGAATGCTTCCGAGGGGTTGCTCGCCAGAGAATGCTTCCGAGGGGTTGCTCGCCAGAGAATGCTTCCGAGGGGTTGCTCGCCAGAGAATGCTTCCGAGAGAATTGCCTATAGTGAACCAGACTAGCCTAAAATGAATTAGGCTTATCTAGACATGATCCAAGTTAGCCTATAGTGAACCGAGTTAAAAGCTAATGGCCATCGTGAGGATTGGCACGACGCATCCATCGGTGGGTAAACAGGTCAAGCTGAGCTTTTTTTTGGAGCTAATGCTCATCATGTTATAGCAACTCCAATGTAAGTTGGTATAAGAGTTATGACTACCATTAGAGTTCCAAAACTTTAATTATCTTTCTCATGGGTTATAAAAAAAACTTTAATTAAAAAATATTTAATTATTAAAATAGCATCTTATTTTGACACCTACCATTAGAGTAAAAATCTGTTTATGGGTGCCAAAAACACTGTTTAAGTTTGCAATATAATATTTAGCACCTCTTTTTTGGCATCTCCCATTAGAATTGCTTTTTGCATAAAAAAATTAGTTGTACATAATGAACTAGTAGTGATCCAATGTTTAAATTGGATGGATATAAATGTGATCTAACATTTTTTAAATATTTTTATATTTTGGTACCTAAAATATAAAATTTTATGTGATAATTATCCAAAAAAAAATTTGATTAATGTATAGATGAAATCAAAAATACATAAAAAAATAAAAAAAAAAACAAAATAAAAAAAATTAAAATATTTAAAATATTTTAATTTTAGTATGCTTCTAAATAATTTGTTCATATTTACCATACCTGTACACATAAGCATTGAAAATCTAATTGAGGAATTATTGGAAAAATTATATAGAGGTATAGGTGTGCCATTTTTAAAATAATTTAAAAACATATAGTTAAATTTCCAATTTTAAAAAAAAGCACATCAACAAAGAAATAATTAATATTTAGTTTAAATATATATATATATTTAAAATAATTAAAAAATATGTATTTAAATTTCCAATTTTTTTAAAAAATAGCATATTTACTTATAAATATTTACAAAATATTATTATTTTTTAAAATTTCAAATTTAAACAAAATGTAAAACTCAAAAATATCCATTGAGAGAATCATCATGTCACATCATTATGGCAAATCATATAAAAAAAATAAAGGTAAAATTATGTAAATTATTTTAAAATTAAAATATTTAAATATATATATATCTCAAACTTTTTATATTTAAAAAAATAACACAATACTACAAATATTTATATTTAGACATCCTACAAATTGGAAATCCAAAAATAATCTTACCCATATTAAAAAATAATAAAAAAAGTATGTTTGAAAAAAAAAAGAAATTATACTATGAGTACCCAAAAAACATTTTCCAGCAATATATGCATAAAATCAAAAATATTTAATGTTAAGTTTAAAATAAAGTGCATTACCTCAAAATTATTAAGATTTATTATAATCAATATTAAAATATAAAAATATACATTCATTAGCCACGTCAAAATTGCATATCACTATAACACATAGACAAAATAAAGTAAAAATTATGTGAAGGTGGTTCCAAATTAAAATATTTTTAATTTGGAACCTAGAAATAATAAATTAAAAATATTAGGTTTTCATATTCTAAAATTTGGAAACCTACAAATACTATTACCCATATTAAAAAAAAAGTGGTGATAAAAAATAAAAAAAAATATGTATACAATATAACATATATATTGCATATATGTATGTACATACAGTATGTGTGTGTGTGTGTAACTATATACATATATATAGATGTGTATATTATATATATGTATCTATATACATATGTATACTATATGTATTTTTATATAAACATATTATATTTATATATATATATATACACTATATATGCATATATTGTATATGTACTATATTAATACATATACATAATATATATGTATATTATATTGTGTGTATAGATATATATATAGTATATAAGTATATATAGATGTATATATTGTATCTATGTGTATATCATATATACATATATACACGCATGATGTGTGTGTGTGTGTGTGTATTATTGTTTATATATATATTGTATATATGCATACATACTATCTAATTAAATGCATATGTGTGTATTTATACACTACAAGGAAAGATGGAATTGGAAAATACTCAATTTCATTTCTAATTTAGTCGTAATGTTCAAACAGCGACATAATTAAAAATGGAAATAATCTGTTTCTATAGTATTTCTTTACAATTTTTAGAAATGCATGATGCCTGGACTTTTTTAAAATGAGTGACGGAATTTTTTCCCGTCACTAAATTAGCGATAGAATAAAATAGAAATGCAATATTAGTTTTTAAATTAGAAATGGATTTTCAAATGCTATTTTTCGTTTCTAATGTTTGCAGCAAGAACATGTCTCATCTGTTGCAGTTTCTATATATTGTATAAAATATACAAATACATATAGAAATCATATAACTTATAATCAAATAAATATATATACATAGTATTTATCAAATAATATTCACATGATATCCACTATAGAATAAAGCATCATATAACAAACATAAATATTCATCAATTAATGTACATATTCATAACTTAATTAAAAAATAATAACACATAAACCAATAATCTATAATTGTATTTCATACTTGCCACATGTTTTCATTTGTTTTTCACCGGGACTGCCAGTGTGTTATTTCATTTGCATTTTTCCTACAAAAATCAAATAAAATAAAAATACATTGTAATTTGTAATGTATTTATTTTACGAGTTCATATTAAACCATAAAATACATGAAAATTGTATCTCACATTTTTCATAATAAAATTTTTTCATAATTAGAGATACTTTTCTCTACTTTATACTTTCCAAGACTAGTTTCTTCTTAAATATCTTTTTTTGATTGTATTAGAAGCATAATGAATAAACATATAAGTAATTTAACATCAGCATGTACATATACATATAAATAAAATACACTGATTATTATACTATTAATCTAATATTTAATTTATTTTTATTTCTTATCCAAAACTTTATAAGATAAATATTATTTAAATTTTAAATGATAATGTTCGATGAGTAACAAATTTATTGTTTGTTATTTATTAAAATTATCATATTTTAACCTTAATTATTTACTTATAATTTTATTCATAGTTGTTAATTAATTTTTTTTGAAACAAAAAATTAAAAATTATAATGTATGCATATAGTAAATTTTAAAAAATTACATACTGTTTATTATTAATTATTGGTCGAATAAGGATTTTCTCATAACTTGACATGCAAAGTATTGCTTATGAATATCCAGTCATTATCATCACTACAGTACCAATGCATGGGTCTCATGAGATAGATTAGATAAGCCAATAATACTTGTTGGTGCAAAATAAGATGAAGATAAAATATTTGTGGTGGTTAATCCATGTGTGTCATGATGAAATAATGCTAATGTATCCTTTGTACGTGTAGGATAATGTAGAGAGATAGTTGCAGTGTTCTCATCACTGAATAAATGCAGATTTTTTCTTTCATGAACTATTAGTTGACTTCTTCTACCCCTCCCCATATTTTGAGAGCCTAAGTCACTTGAATGGATACCTTTCATGCATATATAATGTTATATAAATATCAAAAAATACAAAGACAATAAAAATATGTCATGAAAATGTCATAATAACAGTATATAATGATAAAAAAATCAAAATACATAGAATTGAAAAAACATTCATTTAATATCCTAATTGTAACAATTACAAAATAAGCAAGATAAGATAATATGGAAGTCAATAAATATACCAACTCATGTCATTAGCAATGATTTCATATACAAATAATCATTGCAAATAAATAGTCAATGGGAAATAATACAAATTCTTATAAGGAATATTTATTGTCGGCCTTTTACATGTATTTCATTTGTACCGATAATAGTTATAGAAACTACATGTATTTGTTTCACTATCTATGCCCCAATATATCATGCACTCACTAATGCAACAATATATTTTTTCTATGGGCAAACCCAAATTTCGCATTACATGTAAAAGCTATCTATCATCACGTTATTTATTAGTAACAATTCAGATAATAGCTAATATATTTCATCAAATATCTTTCTGAAAACTGATGTTTTACCTTTAAATTAAATAGTCTAGCCACAATATATAACTTTGTTTGGTCATATAGATTACATGGTCAAACCTCTTCTTCTGTTTCTTTTAGCATTTCATAAAATTATTTTGCTGATGATATTGTGATATCATCAATGACATCTGGATTGAATGGATGACTAATAATATTTTTCAATATCGCTTCACATGCATTTTTGGGATTGACATATTCCACTGCAACATTTAAATCAATACTTCTCATAAGCATAATACTTTGTTGTTT
Organism: Sapria himalayana; assembly: GCA_029783825.1. Lineage (NCBI taxonomy): Eukaryota > Viridiplantae > Streptophyta > Magnoliopsida > Malpighiales > Rafflesiaceae > Sapria > Sapria himalayana. The sequence continues at coordinate 3,121,930 of JAREIK010003173.1, forward strand.
ATAGTACAACTTTTTCCTAATATTTATATCAAATATATTAGTCTCCAACAAATCCATTTTTTGCAAAATGATATCGCTCTATCTCCACACATAAGCATCTTAATTTTGTTTCGTCTATAAATTCAAGTTATTTTCTAGCAAAACTAGTAAACTCTTCAATCTTCTCCACAAACTCATTACCATTAGTCAAAAACATATTTTTCAATTTTATACTCGTCTATTAATGATCAAGTCATATTACATAAATATATTTTGAATTATAATAATGCAGATAGAGACTAATTTGTAATAGAGTTATAGTAACATATCTAGGGCATTGCATAAATCTAATAAAAAAAGTTGTTGTTACCTCATTATTAGATAAGTTTAACTTTTAATGAGATGAGAGGAGTTGCTTCAGTCTCTTAGAAATTTATCAAAAGTTATCTTTTGTAATTTTGTCATATACATAAAACTATAAATAGTTGATATTTATTTATATAGGATGGAATTGTATTAATTAAACAAGAAAGAAAAATTTGCAATGTGATAATTAACGATTTCAAAATTAATAATATGTACTTCATTTGACAAAGATATTTTACGTAATATAAATCCTAAAAAAATTATAATGCTAATGCATTTGAATATGTCAATGAAAAAATGACAAAAAAAAATGTTATCTAGTAACTGGAGAATATTAACAAATTAATAGGGATATTAACTTATCCATATGAAACATTTATAAATAGAAAGCTAATAGCTATGAGATGTAATTTACAATTTTTAAAATATAAAATAATGGGAGGTGTTATTTATTAGATTACACCTTTAGTGAAATATAGATAAAGAAACTCTATAAATTTTGATATGAGGTTCTAATTTTTGTAAGTTGTTCATTTGTTGTTGCGCTTAACTTTCGAATTACATACCCCAAAACCTCTATGTTATTCATTATTATCGCATTTCAATTTTTAGTATTTGTTAAAATATTTATAAATTATTCATTATTAAAGTTGCACCATTGGTGTAAGTTCATTATAAATTATTACATTTCAACAAATATTTGTAAGCAAACTAAGTTCATATTAATTAGCATGATTAAAAATATAGGAAAATAATAAAATGCACAAATTTTTCACCCCCCAATTAGGTAACATGAAAATTTAACAAATCGTAGTATGTGCAAAAAAAGAAAAATGTAATATTTATCAATTAGAATAATATAAATTCAAGAAAATAAGAAGAGAGAATCTCATGAGAATATTAAACATAAAAAAAAAACTATATGTAACAACAAAATGCACAAAAATTACAATTCTCGAATACAATAAATATGCAAAAAATTTGAAATACTAAATTGGATGTCATTGATATGGATGATTAGCACGAGCATGATGAACACTAATTGGAGGAAAGTAATTTTATAAACATATTATATGAGCTCGTAATCAAAATTAAAAATCCACACACCCTTTCTTTTTTTTCAAAGTTTTGAAGTGTTTTTCGATAAATTAATTATTGTAATTTAACGACAATTTTTTTTCCATTTCTAAATTAGATCCGTAATATTATTCTATTGCTAAATTTTTTAAAATCCAATAATAATTGAATCGGAATATGTTTTACATTTAGCAATAATAATAAATTTTATTGCTAAATATAGAACAAATAAGGATTCCATTTCTTAAATTTAAAACATAAATTTCCATCACTAAATATCATGCAAGATTATCCACCTACGCCAGTGCATCACAATTAGAAATGGAATGAAAATTCATTTTAAAATCCATCACTAATCAGTGACAGATATTTGTTCCATTTCTAATTTTTTCAAAAAATATCATTTCCATTTCTAATTCATTTTAATTCCATTCCTAATTTTTTGAATTGAAATTGAGCATTTCTAATTTACTTTTCTAATTTGGCTTATTTCTTGTAGTGCATATATATAAGTTTATCATATACATTCATTTTTAAAAATATGTATTTTCATAGGTTTATAGACATTTTATATATACACACTTACACACACACACACACACATCTATATTATATGTTTATAGGTATTTGTGTGTGTGTGTGTGTGTGCGTTTATATAAAGGTATATATATATATACATACACACCACACACACACACATACATTCTCAAAAATATTTATATTCATAGGTTTATATATCTACATCAACACACATACATATCACCATGAGAAAAGACAGAATCAGAAACACCCTATTTCATTTCTAATTCCATCGCAATGTTCAAATACAATGTAATTAAAAAACAAGAATAATCTGTTTTTAAAGTCTTCCTTTCTAAATTTTAGAAACAGATAACATTATGGTGCATATAAAAAGAACGATGAATTAGTGACAAAAACATGATCTTGGATTCTGTCGGTTATTTAGCGATAAAAAAAATAGAAATGTAATATCCATTTCTAAATAAGGTATACATAGAGTCATATACAAATACATATAGAAACACACACACACACACACACGTACGCACGCACACACGTGTGTGTATTATATATATATATATATTTAAGTATATACATTTTCATAAATATTTATTATCATAGGTATATATATATATATTGTTTATATATTATATACACATTTACACACACACAAATATATATTATACATCTAAGTATATGTATATATACATATAAACACGTGTGTGTGCGTGCACAAGCACGCAAGCGCATTTCAATAAAATCAAAAACAATAGGTTTTCAAAATCTAAGTTTTGTTTTTTTACAATTACATAATTGGTGGGGGGTACGTTTCAAGTGTATAATTTACCGCGTATAAATATTAAAAATTGTATGTTTTGGTATATTTTTTTAAAAATACAAAAAAATTTGCATATATTTTTTGGACAGGGTGCCAAAATATAAACGTAAATAGTTATGTTTTGGTGTAGTCTAAATATCAGACCCGAAATTACCCCCACGGCCTCACCACCGAGACGTTAGGATAAAAAATAAAAAAACAAACAAACAAATTTATATAATTGGATATAAATACATATAAACAAATATAAACTTACTTATATAAACATTTATAAAGATATATATATATATAATCTTATATAACATATAAAAATGTTTATAAATAAATGTAAACTTATATACATGAATATATATATATATTAAATTATTTATAAACATATATACATATTTACAAACATATACAAATTTATGCAGATATTAATAAATATATACAATCTTATATATAATGTAGACAAACATTTATAAACTTATATAAACAATTATATAAGTTTATTATTATTTATGAATAAATATAAACATAAACATTTTTATACATTTATATTCATCTATATTGTTAAAATGCACTTATAAATATGTATATAAGGGTGTGTGTATGTGTGTGTGTGTGTATATATATATATTATAAATTTATATATATTTATCACACATTCTCTTATATTTTAAAAGATTGTATATATGTATATAAATATTTATATAACTTTACCAACATTTATATTCATCTATAAAGATTTATATACACATATAAATAGTTCTAAATGTTTATAAACATCTATAGAGGTTTATATATGTTTATATACATGTATATATGCTTATAATTATTTGTATATGTCTATCTACATTCATAAACATGCATATATGTTATATAAGGTTATATATATGTTTAAAAAATATTTACATAAGTTTTTACATGTTTCTATAAGTTTGTATATGCACATATAAATATTTTTATATGCTTATAAACATTTATAAAGGTTCACACACACACACACACACCATATTAAATGTTTATATACATTTATAAATATTTATATATGTTATATAAGATCACACACACACACACACACACTTATATTCATTTATATAAGTTTATATTTATTTATAAACATTTACATAAGTCACACACACACACGCGCACGCACACACACACATGTTTATACGTCTTGGAATATGATATATATATATATATATATATACTTTTATGTACATGTTTATACATATACGTTAATGTATAGGTTTATATATACAAACTTATATATATTAATTTTTTTGAAATATTTTAGATATTTTTTGAAATCTGTCTTTATGTTTTTTTTTTTAATTTTTTTATGATGACATGACATTGACAGATGTAAATTTGGGTTTGATATTTAGAGCATAGAAAAACAAAAAAATTTTATGTTTTGGATTTGGGATAATGTTTTTCAATTTTAAAATTAAGTTTAATTTTTTTGTTGTAATATTTTATACGGTGGAGGACAAAAAAAAATTCAATCAGCTTTTTGGTGGGTTTTGGTCGTTTTGTTTTTGGCGCCTGGGCCTGCAACGGTTTTTTGCTCGCGCTCGTCGTTTCTGGTCTGCCTCGAAAGGTGTCCCAATTCGCTGGAAAAGGTTCGCTTCTGCTTCGACCTTCGCATAGTCGATTGATGTTCTTCATCTCCTTCGCTCTCTGTTCACTGCCTCTATTCCTCTACCTACTCTCAAAAAAATCGCCAGTCTGACACCCACAATGCAATGAAGAACCATTTGTTGATTTTCTTCACCTCTACCCATGTCGGCATCCAATGGCACAACAAATCGAGACGATGATGATCCCACAACAATTGCTGCATCTTCATCGTCCACATATAAGCTCCGAAAAATTCCTCCGATACCTGTTAGGCGAACCAAGCAAACCGATGATTTCGAAGACATCGAAGTTTTTGATGATAATTACGAGGGTCGTAAGCAATGCGAAAGTAGGAAGCACGATGCGAATTCTCCTATAATTTTTCCATCGTATTTGGGACTGAACCATATCAAGACCAGATCGGCTTCCTCGCCATCTCCTCTGAGGTTTTCTTCTGCAAACACGCTTTCGGATCAGGACAGTGACGAGGCTACCGATGACGATCAGTGTGGTCCCGAAGTCAAGCGTGATCGGGATCTTCTCAAGAACAAATTATCACCGTCGGAGGAAGGTATTAATTATGAATAATGAGAGTTTGTTTTCACTACAGATAACACCTGTTCGGATCCCTAGCACATCATCACTCGTTTCCTTTTTTTTTTTTGTTTCCTATGATCTATTTGTTTAACCATTTACAGAAACGAAGGTTTATTGGAGTCGATCGAATTCACAAAGATGTCAATCACCTGCTAATTCAGCTGAGGCAGTACTTTTTTCGACAGATACATTTGCGTACTTGGAATCTCTGGCATACACACCTGCTCTCAATCTTAGATAACTAACAATAATGTTTTCATGCACGCACATATTTGTCGATGTTATTGTTACATGCTGGGTATGCCCAAACTCGCATGAATGCGTGTGTTACTAGTAATCGACATGGGCGTGTTGATGTATGTCAAAAAGTATATTTGTTCCTGCAGTTACTCGATGGTGTAGGTTCTGTCATTTACCTTCCCTCTCTTTGCAGAATAATCATGCGGGTTCTCCCAAAGAAATGCTTTCTCCCCATTTCCGTTCAATTCTCGGACTCACGCGTGGAAGGAAGAAGCCACCAGACGTTAAGAGTTTCTCTCACGAACTCAACTCCAAAGGGGTTCGACCCTTTCCAGTGTGGAAGTCACGTGCATGGGGCCACATGGAGGTGCACCTGTATCATATTTTTCAATCACGCTCCCTTCTGCAATTTATTCTCTTTTTCTACTGTTTTTCTAATAAAATTCATTCAACCAGGAAGTTATGCTGGCGATCAGGGAAAAATTTAACAGATTGAAGGATGAAGTTGATTCTGATTTAGGCATATTTGCAGGAGATTTGGTGGGGATACTCGAAAACATCTCAAATTCTCACCCCGAATGGGAAGAGACATTGCAAGATTTGTTGGTTACAGCACTGCAATGCGCAAAGATGCCTCCTAGTGAATTTTGGTTAAAATGTGAGGGAATTGTTCAAACTTTAGATGATAGGCGTCAAGAATTACCAATTGGATTTCTCAAGCAATCACACACACACATTCTCTTCATTCTCACTCGGTGCACTAGGCTCGTACAGTTCCAAAAGGAGAGTGGTTATGAAGAAAATCACATTCTGGGTTTTCATCAATTTAGTGATCTTGGAGTCTACCATGATCAAATTTTGGAAATTGCACAACAGGACTTCAGTGGCCCATTGGTAGCTTGGAACACAGCGAATGAGAAGCTGAAGAAGAGAACCCATCATCCTGAACATGATCCTCTGACTGAGAAACAAGATCATATAGGGAAAACTATCGAGGTTGGTACAGCCAGAAGTGTTGATTCATCTACTAGCAGTTACAAGATGTCATCCTGGAAGAAATTTCCTTCTGCTCCCCAGCGAAACAGCAATGATCACAGTGCAATTGATGTTTCTCTGAAGGAGAAAACAGAAGTACTGCAACAAATTAAAAATGAAACTGGAACTGATGGGGAGGTTAATTCTGAAAATGCTGCAACTCCACAAGACCATTCATCTTCAGGCATAAAAAAAGTTTCTTGGGGCCTACTCGAGGAGAAAAATAATATTTCATACGACAATTCCATGATATGTCGAATTTGTGAAGTCGAAATACCAATTGCACATGTGCAGGAGCACTCTCTGATCTGTACTATTGTGGATAGGTGTGATCTGAAAGGCTTAACTGTCAATGAACGGCTCAAAAGAGTTGCTGAAACTCTTGAAAAGATTTTACAGTCTTGGACACCAAAAAGTTCTTGCACCTCCAGAGGAAGTGTAGAAGCTGAAAGATCCACATTGTCAAGTGTACATGAAGATTTCAACCAGTTATCTCCTACAAAAACCTTCCATCATCAATGCTCTGAAGATATATCCGATGCTAATGCTGATAATGCCTTTTCCATGGACCATCTAAGTGATTTGCCTCCCTTTTTGTGTGATTTGCATTCCTCCACGAATGATGGAGATGGAAAAACGTTCTCAACAGGAAGTTTGACACCAAAATCGCCTTTGTCGATCGCAAGAGATAGCGAGATCGAACTTTTATTAAATGGGTGGAGAACAACCACAGAACTTGAGAATTACCAGCAGGTAACTGCTCTAAGTCTTCACCTTCTTTTAGTTCTTGTCATAACTTCTCAATGCTGTTAGGTAGTGTTGAGTTTGCTTTTTAAGAGATGTGTTTTACTTTCTACATACACCAGAATGTTCAGATTAAATGATGGCACTCTAATTTAACTTTTTTTTAATTTTTAAATATATTATAAATATATTATTTTTATATGAAATAAATGAATATAATTTATTTTTAAAATTAATATGTAATATTTAGAGGTCATGTCTTGGTGTAATGATGAGTATTTTTATCTAAGGGTTGTTGGTATTAAGTCTAAGACTCATCAAACATAACATCTTCAATTTTTAAGAATAAATCTATCGAAATATTAAATTTTCTCATATATCATGCAGTCATGCTAAGTGAGAGCTTTGTGTACTAAACATGATCTTTAATATATAATACTTCAACATAATATAAGAGCACATTAATAATGGTTATGACTACCATTCTAATTATTGCCACGATTACTTTTGATTACTACTATCACTATTGTTCACTAGTATTATCACTAATGTTTGCTGTTATCATCAATGATTTTTGTTGTTTAGTCTACTATCATTGGCAAAATTATTATGGATTTCCTAATATTTTCCTAGATTAGTATCTGTATTTGAATTTTGAAGTAATTTTGAATATTTTTCTTTTAGTTGATTATTTTTTTTAAGATCTTGATAATTTATTTTTTTATCCCCTTTTTCTCCCAACCCATCTCATATTATTCCATGACTCATATATGAGTTTTTAGAGCCCCGAGGTCAAGGTAAATAAGTCATATGTCCGAAAAATATAAATATAATGATTGACAAAGATACTCTAAGTGCGTATTAATAATTTCTAGGGATCGAACTTATGTTATTAAGGTAAAGTGATTTGTCTATTTCTCAATCGAACTATTATATTCTTGGTATATTTTGATAAATTGATTATCTTGATTACTTTGATATAAAATAAATTATCAAAGGCATCATAAAAGTGTATAATTTGGTGGTTTTTGCTAATTGTCAAGCTAGTTGATATTTTAATTTTTTTTAATGATTTTTTGTGTTTCATTTTGTTTGACTTTGATTTTGATTTGGATTCTGCATGATTACTCAATGAAGGTTAGATGTTGCTCCTTGTTTTGATTAGTTGATTTTAATAATAGATTAATTTATTAGTCATGTATAATTATTTGTTTTGTTAATTATGTTTCATTTTGCTAATTGACATGAATTGATTATTTTGGCTCACAGGTTACACATGTATGTTATTAATTTTTTTATTTTTTTTATGGAATTCCTAATAGCATTATAATTTTATTGATTATCTATGTGAATGATATTCTAATTATGTAAGATGACAAGTTGAGAATCAACAAACTCAAGTAATATCTTCAAGCATAAATTTAGACAGATCTTAAAAGACTCAGATATTTTCTTAGCATATATATGGCTTATTCTATGAGGGGTATTATCTTATCATATATGAGATATGTACTTGATACTCGTATAGAGGTTAGTCCTTTAAGTTATACTTCAACATATATTTTTATTGATCTATGTACTAATTTCATATCTATTGTGATATTTTTAGCTCATTTTTCTACTTATTAGAGAATTATATGAAAATTAATTATCCAACTATGACTAGACTAAATATAGCATATATAATCAGTATAGTTACTTGTTTTCTAGATTTGTCTTAGTATGTTAATCTTGACACAACTCTTTGCATACTTATGTGAAGAAGTCTCTTCTAGGATTTGAGATCTCTTTTAGGATTTGAGAATTATACTAACATGTACTGAGATGAGATCTATGATAAAATTTTGTACTTTTCTTGTAGGTAATATTGTCTCCTAAAAAAGTGACATAATTATTTTGAGATTAGTGTATAAGATTGAGTTCATAGTAATTATGAAAGTCATTTGTAAGATATTTTGAATGTGATATCTGCTCGATGAGATTTAACATGCATTTTCTTCTTCCACTATCATTTATTGTGATATTTAGACATCGAGGTATATAACATTTAATTAAGTGTTTCATAAGCAAAAAAAAATATAGAGGTAAACAATTTTTTTAAGAAAGGAGATTAAATATTAAATAATTATTATAACATATATTAAAATAAGAGTATCTAGCTGACATTTTCATCAAGGCTTTGAAAAAGCCTTACCTTACTTTTTTTCCTCAATGCTGACTGTTGTGAACTTGTGCGCACCAGTTTCATGGAGGATGTTTTAGTTTTTATTTATTTTATTTAGTTTCTTATATTTTTATACATTTGATGGGAAGGGAAACATTTGACTAGTGGGTCATTCCAATCATAATTATCCATTATATTTGGGGGGGGGGGGGGGGGGGGGGCGTCCACGTGTGCATGGGTAGTGCCACGCAGAGGTGCTCAGCCAACCATGTGGTGGGTTAATTAAAAAAACCCACCACTTGTACCAGGTAGGGTGGGTGAGTTTTAAAAAATATTTTAATATTTTTTTTAATACTAGGTGGGGGTGGCCCGATTAGACTGCACCCAATATCCAGTCCGAGTTATGGGGCATTGTACTCATGCTGCTGGATTGTGTTTGTGGTCTAGGCACTCGGGTTGTGCTTGGCCCGACACGAGGCCCGACACTACTTGGCTCAGCACAGCATGAGCCATGCCTTGGGCTGTTATGACCTAGATCCAGGCATGATTCTGGACTAAGTAGCGTTGGGCCAGACATGACTTAATCGGGCATTGTCTTGAGCCATGGCCAAGCCGTCTGACTAACTTGCCACCTCTAATTGTGAAGAACTTACAAAGTATTTTAGATATATTTCCAATAAAACATTCATCATTTTTGTATGCTTGTCAATTTGGGGGTGAATGCTTATTGAAAAGTTTAAATTTAATCTTATTAGTTTAAGTAGTTTTGTCCAAAATGATTATAGGAATTGCTCATCTCAATCATTTACTATGAATTAGGGAATATCCAAATATTTTATCATGTTCTTTTGAGATAATTTTGTTGCTTTCTTTACTGGACATTCTTTTGTTGCTTCCTTTACTGGACATTCTTTTGTTGCAAGTATAAAGTGAAATACTTTGATAATTGATTAGCTATTATTATAATGCTCCTAATGTCATTAATTTTTGGTAATCTCACAATTGATTAGCTATTATAATGTTCCTTATACTATTCTCTAATATACTTTTTCAAGCATCTGTGTGATTGACTAATTGCCACAAGCTTAGTCTTTCGGCTTAGTACATTCAAGTCATGTAGTCTAACGTGTATTCAAATTTGACAAAAAATTTTTTTTTTATCAAACTTATTTGGGAGCTTGTTTCTTTTATGTTTGAAAATAACTAGTAGCAATATTATTGATTTTTATCAAAAATTATAATCCAAAAAGATAATATCTTTATTCTCGCAAATAATAAATTATCATCGCTATTTCTTTTTCATGGATTTTATATTATATTTTAATTTTATTTAGTTTTTGTCTTTCAAATGTAATTAAATGGTCTTCTTGGTTAAGTATCCGTCTGTTTGTAAAATCCAAAGCATCAGTATATTTTTTCCATGATTTTGAATGATTCAACAGGATTAGGACATACTATTTTGTGATAGCTTACTTCCAACAAACAAAAACATTTTAGTAAGTTTTGTTCTACTTCCAAATCCTTTATTTTTGGAATATAATAGTTAATGATGTTACAATATGAGAATATCTCTGAATAAAACACTGATAGTAATTGGCAAACCCAAAAATAATTTTAGCTCTATCGCTTTAGTTGGTAGCTTCTATTCGACATTAATGCACACTTTGTCTTTGTGTATGTATCATCTCATTTTTCATTATATGGCCTAAGGATAAAAATTTTGGTGGGCATAAGAATATTTTTCCTATTTGACATATAATTTATTCTCCCTTTAGATTTAAAACATTTGCTTCAAATAATCAACATGTTCTTCTAATGATTTGTTATACACAATGATATTGTTCAAATATATCACCACAAATTAATCCAGAAAAAATAAAAATACCTTGTTCATCGGATTCATAGCTCATCACATATGATATATTTGGTTTGTCATTTTTAATTATTCATATTTGATAGTATCATAACCTTAAATTAAGTTTGGAAAACCATCTCACATCTCCAAGTTGGTCGAACAAATTCACAATCAAAGGAATTAGATATTTATTATTCACTGTCAATTTATTGAGAGATTGATACTCAATACATAATTATAATGATTCATTTTATATTCTTTGAAATAAAATGGGAGCATCATATGAGACATTTAATGGCTAAATATACCTAGAATCTATCAACTATTTTTACTTGATTTATTCAATTCTTCGAGTTCCTAATAGTGTTGTTTGATAGGATATCTTCGAGTGATAAGGGCATTTGACACTAATTTAATTTGATGATCAACATCTTGACATATAATTTATTCTTCTACAAGGTTTAAATTATTTTTATCAAATGATCAATATATTTTTCTAATGATTTGCTATATATATCAATAGTGTTCAAATGTATTTTTACAAAATGATCAAGAAAAGATGATAATATCTTATTCATAACTGTATAAAATGTTGCTGTAAGTTTAAATGACATCATCAAGAATTTATAGGATCCGTAGCTCATCACACATGTTATCTTTAGTTTGTCACCTTCAATTATTCGTACTTGATTGTCGATCTCAAAACAAGTTTGGAAAATCACATTATATTCTCAAGTTGGTCAAACAAGTTCACAATTAAATGAATTGAATATTTATTTTTCACTGTTAACTAGAGGTGCCAACAAACTGTGGCGGGCTAGCACGACCTTTTTTTAGGCCCATCAAAATCATCATGCTAGTTTGACATGAATCTAAAAATGAGCAACCCATCATTTTCCCTTGGCCCGCCATTTGCTTGGGTCATGCTGGTACATGCCAATTCGGGTTATGTTTGGCTAGGCTAGCTTGAGTTAGGTCCAGGCTAGCATGGTTCATTCTAGGCTAGTTTGGTTTGACAAAATGGGCCGAAACTAGCATGCACATGTTGATCTATGCCACATATTTTACGGCACTTAAGCTAGGAACCCAGCCTAGCACGAGGTTGGTCCATGCACGACTCTAACCTAGGTAGTGTCATGCTAGGCATGATATTTTTGTGTCCTGCTTGAGTCATTCAACCCAATTGACACCTATACCATCAACTTATTGAGAGCTTCATAATCAATGCGCAATGATCTATTGTGTTTTTTTTGAAATAAAATGAGAACCATATGAGATATTTGAATGCCAACTAATATTCACCTTGTATATTTCAATTCTTTTACTTGCCTCCTTAGTTATTCGATTTTTGGAGGAGTCATTTGATAGGGTGTCTTGGCATTAAAAGGGTGTTCGACACCAATTTAATATGATGGTTCATCCATCTCTTTGGTGACATCTTCTTTGGCAAAGTTGGCATAACATATTGGAAAAAGTCAAAAAGGTTCAATATTTATATAAGAGTCTCACTGATATATTCTAAGTTTTCATCATTCTTTAGGATTGCTAAATATGTAATTTCATCTTGTCTCATCCCTTTTATTATTGTATTGTAGATAATATTTTTTTTGAATTGTTCGACTCTGTATTATTGCCACAATGCATTGATAAACATGGTCTAGAATACATGTACAATTGATAAAATAGAACTAGAAATGTGTTAATTGATTTAGAAAATCTAATTCAGGCACTAAGTCATAGTCATCTAAGTGAATTATCTCGATTATTTCTTTTCCATTCAAATTTCTTAATTAGACCTCTACATCATATACAATACTAATTATTGGATTTTTTTAGAATTCAGTATTATGATCTACTCATTATCTTTGCTTAGGTTGATATTTAATTTATTTGTGATTCCTTTATAAATAAAATGATCAGATGTACTCGTGTCTATAAATATTTTAATATTATGATCGATAATAGTGAAATTAATGAATACTAAGACTCTTCGTGTTTTATACTTTTTCCTTTTGATCGAGATCAATATGATCAAATATTATTTAATAATATTTTTTATATTTCTTCATTTTTCATGATAATAATATATTTGTTTTGATTGGGACAATCATGATTCTGATGTGGTCTGTCAGAATCATAGTTTTTCCCTTATCATTTGATAGTTATTCCTTGGCTCTTTGTTTCGATCAACCTAAATTTTTTCTCTACTCTTAGAAGAATTGAGTTTGTCAACCTTCTTGAATTTCACCAATGATTTGGTTAGTGACATTGCATGAGTGAATTTTGGACACATTTTTTCTATAATTCTTATTTAGACTAAGGTTTGAGATCATCCATAAAAAAAAGAAAGTTTTTTTCTTATCAAGATTAGAAATTTAAAGTACTCGTTCAGAAAACTCAAGTACATAATCTATTACTTTCGTATATTGGGTTAGTCTTTGTAACTTAACTCTCACTTCATCTTTGTATATTTGGATAAATTATTGATAGAATTCTCATTTAAATAATTCCCATGCATGGACATTAGCATCTCCACATCTTCATCATCACTAAAGAGGTGTATGCAACATTCACCAAATATATAGTAGTACTAATTTTGATTGAGTCATTCATAATGTTCATCACTTGGAAATATTGCTCCATTCTTCCAATGAAATTATCCATCTCTTTCATCGCTTAAGTACCTCTAATTTTTTTCGGCTTTGAGATATTCATTCATTAGAAAGACATTTGGGCAATCATATCACTCTTTGTAGTTCTATTGCAAGTTGAAAGCTTTCTTTTTAAACTTCTCTATCTCTTTTTTCATAATAATCATTATGAATTCAAAATTAGAGTTCTTTTGGATTAACATCTCCAAGACAATATTGATGGTACTTTTCATTATTTCTTCGAGTTTATCCTTTATTAATATCATTTCCTTGATGTTCTTCCCAATATTTTTAAATTTATTTCATAATTCACCAATAATTAACTCTGCCTTAGCCATGGAGGCTTTAATATCTTTTGAATTTTCATTTTTCTCTTGGCTCTTAGCATCATACACATCTTACCTAAGGTTTTTGATTTTGGAATCATATGCCATAGCAAAGAAGTCTACTAGCTCTGATACCACTTGTCATGGGCCAAGAGTTTCAGTGTAACAACACATTCATGTGGCACCACATCAATAAATTATCTGGGGTTCAGTCGTCATACAATATCAAATATTAGTTCTATGTCGATTTGATTTTGCCTCACCATAGGCTCATCAGGGGAACAACTTCAGATGTTGACTGGTATGTGCAGTTTTGGCTAAATCTCTTCTTTATTGTTAAGTTCTCAACTCGTGACTAGCTCAACAAACTCAACTAGGTTAGCTTGCCAGAACTCTAGAAGAATCATATCAATTCATCTCATACCCCTCTATAATTATCTACATTTTTTATATTTTAATCAGTTAACATATTAATCAACATAAGTATATATATGCCGAGTGATAGACATTATAATTATGAGTCTGTGACATGTACATGTAACAAATACTTAGCTTAAAAGAGATGAAATATATTTGTGGTCATCTAAGTGTCTTCATGAAGATGTCTGTAATCTACTTACTGGTAGACACATTAACATTTGCTATCAATTTTCATATGAAATGATAATTAATTTTAATTTGTTTTGCTTACTTGTAAAATATTAGATTATTAGTAATATACTATGCTACTTGACTATTACAATAAAATATTAATAGACTATAAATTGCTAGGTATAACTCTAAGAAATTATTGTTCAACTGAAGCTCATAAGTAATCAATGTAATAATCTTATACTCTATCTCTGTATTGGATAAAAAAATAATAGTCTGTCACTTAATTTTGCAGGATACTAGATTTTCTCCAAGAAAAAAATAAAATCTTGTGATGAATTTTTACTCTATAATTGCTTGAGCCCAACTATAAATTGAGTATGATTCTATTTGGCTATGATCATGTTCTTTGAATGAAATCTCATATTTTAAAGTTCTTCTACATATATCTGAGAATTTTAAGAATTGCATCCATATGAGTTTGTTTGAAAAAATTAAAGAAATAATTATCGATACTAATTATATAAGTGGTACCTGACCTAGTCACTATTATATGATTTATCTTTTCTATGATTCTTTTATATTTGAAAGTGTTAACTGAAGAGTGAGTCAATACCTGTTGTCAACAACACTCAAATTAAGTGGTGAATTAAGAATTAACTGATGTTCATTCTATCATACCAAGATTAAATAAAATTTATGAAGCATATTTTTTTTAATAAGAAAAACCATACCACCTCAGTATGTAATCTCAATACCGAGAAAATACTTAATATGTCTCATTTCTTTCATTTAAAATTCAGTCTGTAAGAATAATTCAAGTTGAGATATATTCAATTGATCATCTTTCATAATCAGGATATCATTAATATATTCTACTAACATCACATATTTTTTTCCTAATTTATGTTAATAGAAATAAGAATAATCAGACACACATCTCCTATGGATGATAATGGCGAGTGCTAAAAAGAATATTTTGAACCACACCCTATGTGATTGCTTCATGACATACAAAGCATTTCCATCATGTACGTACTCTTCAAAATAGTAAAACAAAATGACTTTCATAAAAACTCTCCTTAAAATTATAATGAATACATTTATTTTTCATGTCCAACTGATGTACAATTTACATGTGAGAAACAAAAATAGAAAACAACCTAGTGGTGATCATCTTAGTCATATTCACAAAAATATATAAATAATTTACCCTAATTCTGTATAAATCCTTGACTACCAAGTTGATTTTTAACCAATCAACATTTTATTCAGGTCTAATTTTCATGGTGTACACCTACTTGCATCCTACTATAGGCGTGCTTAAAGGTTTTGGAAAAAAATCTCAAATATGATTGTAAGTGATTGCATTGCATTCATATAACATAGCCTATAACTATTCTGCATGACTAAATATTTCCGAAAGAGTATTAAAAATTCTATAATTTTCAAGAGAGGATAAAAAATTAAAATACATATATCAAAATCAGAGTAAAAGAGTATATGTGACAATAAGTATTGGGTAAAATATGTTTTGTTTTTTCATAGAATAATCAGAAGATCCAAGTTAGTGCTTTGAACTGGATCAATTGATGTGGTAGGATGATTACTTGATAAAGGATGTCGATGTATCTATCTAGTATATATTTTTAGGCTGGGATCATCAAGTCTCCCAAGTTTTATTTTTTCTTTTTGGGAAGACTCATGTCTCATGTATTATGAGATGTCCATTGGGCTTTTCATTCTAGCACATGTTTCTATGAGATGTTTTACTACTCTTATGAAAATTAGTTATGCTAGTAGTATTAGGTGCAGGAGAAAGGTCAATTGTCACTTTGCGAGGAGAAACAATCAGACAAAGAAATGACCATAGTATTATGATATTTGAATGTATATTCTCTTGGATCGTGTCCTTAAGAAGACTTGTTTTCAAAGAGTATTATATATGCACTCGTAATAATACTTTTAACTTTTGAAAAGTAGTACATATATCTCTTTTGGGTACTAGAGTATCCAACACAAATATATTTGATGATATGAACATTCATCTTCTTTTTACTTGTAGAGAGAAAATGAACAAAACAACTACACACAAAATCTTGGGTGAAAGATGAAAAAAGTCTATCTCTTAGATATAAAAATTATGTAAATGATATGAGAGGGCAATAGATATTATTTAGTTGATTATGAAGTTAGTGGTTAATACTTCTACATAGTTGAAGTATCATAACTATTTTAATCAAATATTAATTTTTTCTTTACTAATTTATATCGTGTAGGAGTATCAAAACATGATGTTTAGTGAACTATCTTGTGATTCTCAAAAAAATAAGTAAACTAATATTATAAATAGACAATTTAATATTTTTCTTTAAAATAGATAATTATATATATTTAATATAATCATCATTAAATATAATAAAATATTTTTGTTTATCATGTGTGGATATCCTATAAGATCCTAAAATATCTAAATGAATCAGATAAAATTAGTCTCTCCTAATACCATAATGACGTGCTGAATGAGAAACTTTAGTATGTTTTCTTAATTGATATATCTCATAGTCAATAGAAGTTACCCCTTTAACATTTGACTTTAGAATCTTCAGTTTATTCTATAATAAAAATCTAAGTTGAGAATATATAATTAATGGATAAATAGTAACCGAACACCTAAAGTGACTCCTGTGTCTAGCCATAAATAAGTACAATCCATGTTGTTCAATCCCAAGGAAAGTCATCCAATTTATTAGTTGATTATTAGAAATGTCAAATAGTTTATGTCGGGCCAGCAAATGGGCCTTGCTCGAGCCATTCCGTGCTGGCACAACATCATGGGAGGTCGGCCCGACACATCATGATGACTCATCTTTCTCAATTGGGCATGCTAGACACATGGGTCTTGCCCGAAATAATTATGGTTCATGTAGGGTTTGGATCGTGTCGTGTTGGGCCTAACATAGCTGAATTGGGCCGTGGCATCTCCGGGCAGCCGTACCCACTTGCCACCTCTATCGATCATACACATAAACACTAGAAGAAGAAAACACAAAATTACAATGTAGTTTCTTAGTAAAATAATTAACTAAAAATAAATTATGATGAAACTCAGATACAAAAAGAATATGTATCAAAGAAAGGATCAAATATTGACATTGTCATACTTCTGGCTTGTACGACAGTGCCATTGAAAACCACAATATCAAAATTATAATGCTAACAAAAAAATATAAATGATATGAACATTTGTGACATGAGAGTTGGTTGATGAACCTATGACCAAGGAGTCCAAAGTGAGGAGGTGAGAAGAAAGATACATAGATGTATGAGTCTCTCGGTTATAGTTGACAGTGCCCAAGAAAAGAAATTTGGAATACTTTTCATGAATAAGTGTAATAACATTAGTAGGTGTACATATAGAAGATCCAGAATGAGTGAATACAAAAGCTTGTTGTATTGTACCTCCTTTGAACCCTACAATGTCCTCCATAATTCATGATGCAATGTCCAATATCTCAACTAAGTGTGTTCTAATCTCTCAAAAAAAGAATAATTCAATACTAACTTCTTCCCATTGTGCGCACCCCTACTGGCTCACTCATCGTCATTGTGTGGAGAAGTCATTTTAATAATCTGGATTATCATTTTAATTTTGCTTGATTTGGATATAGTTGTTGATGTCCGAATCACTTTCTGACAAATTTTTAAAAAAACTAAAAATGTTCTCTCACTAAGAATTTAAGTTCGCACAATAATGTACTACTCTCCTAATGAATATAAGTACAAAACCCTTTGATCATCCAAACTCAACGCAGCTTGATATGGCAACACAAGTATCATTTATCAATCATCTCACATAATTATATCCAATATGCATAATGAGTCACCTCGTCTTGACCAGTTAGTTTGTATGCAAACATTTAAGTAATACTATCATATAAATAAAATATCATAGATGAGTATATCAACATAGCTAAGTCTCAAACCTTATTGTATGTGTGAGAAGAATTAAATATGCTAGTCATACTCGGACCAATCAACTGCCATATATGAACTATTAATTATGCATTGATTCTCAACCACTCATTTGACCCAATCCAAGGTGACCTATCCAATAGATATCTCACGTACTCATCGCCCAAGAACCAAATACTCACTGACACAGCCTAAAATGAATAAGTGTGCATCTATAATTTTCATTTATTTCTCCCTAGTTATTCTATACTAATTTTGGTCATATTTTAAGATGAGGCATGCAAGAGATCAAAAACAACATCATGATACCAAAACCAATGCAATGCATCACGGTTTCAAATTCAAATTCTAGAATTGGTATCACCAACTGAAACAAGCACTGCACATTGTCTGCACCAGCATCATTGTAAGAATCACCATGAAACTACTTTTGACCTTGACAATCACTATCCATGCTACCACAGAAGCAAGAATCATGTGAAAAATTGATTTCTCCTTCCATATAATAGTAGCATTGTCATTGTCAATACCGAATGTTGGGGCACACAGTCATCGATGCTGGTGTATGATGTGCCACCATGCACTACCATTCAGTCATCAGAAATTTCAGAATTACACTCACGCCTTGTTCTAACTTAGGGCTCTGCTCTAATTAGGGTTTGGGAAAAATAGGAAAAAAGAAGAGAGAAGAGAGAGGAGAAAAGAATAGAAAAAACAAAATCTTTTTATATTAATAAACAAAACATAAATAACAACACACACACACACACACACACAAGCACACATATATATATTCAAGTTGGGGATACCCACATATTGGGTGGTCCTTTACAAACTAAGGTAGAAAATGAATAAAATAATTTAAGAAACAATTTTGAATCATATATCTCTTAACTAATGTAGTTCCTTGAAATCTAATTTCATAGTGATAATATTTATAGCTTCAAATATTTTCTTAAAGTAACATATTCTCATAAAGAGTTGATTAATCCCAAAAAAAGTATGCTTTGAATATTTTTATAAAGTTTGATTTTTTTGGGTGTTCTATAATTATGTCTCATTTTGATTGATGAGCCAAGTTTTTTTTTGAAATATTTTTTTATTGATTATGCCATATACAATATAATCATAAAAAAATTTTATTCTTTGATAATAATTATACTTGATATCATATATTTTATTAGTATAATTAATATTTATAAAATTGTTTCAGAATTTTTTTTCTAAATAATATACATCTCACTTGTTGGACATTCAAATTATAGTTGGGTTTCAATTAATATCAATAAAAGATTTATTATAATTTATTATATTTTTTTAATAAGTAATTTTGTTTTGGGAAAAAATTCAGAGATAAATATTTATGCTTATACCATTCTAGAGGTATGGTATGAAGTCATGGGCATACTTTTTATGAGATTTTTTTGGAATAAATATTTTTTGGGAAAGATTGAATTTTATTTGGATTTTGGCTTGCAATGACAAGAGATTGGGATGTACTTTATCTATAAGCAAGAACAATTCCTTTCAAGGGTGCAATGACAAGTGAGTGAGGTGTGTTGTTTTTATGCTTTATTGCAATGATAGGTGTGGAGATAAGATTATAGTTAGAAAAAACAATCATAAAACCTCATAATAAAAAACTAACTCATAAAAATGTACAAGAGTTCATAGTCTCATATATGATAGGGAGGAGTGTTTGTGGTAGCTCACATGTTGGGTGCTCACATCATAAATATAAAAAATTAACTAGTCGATGCTATAACATTCCCCTCAAACTAATACATAAATATTTAGAATACAAAATTTGAAGAAATTAGTCTTAAGCTGAGGTATTATCAAGATCTTTGTAAATATATCAGCTATTTAATATGTTATAGGAATGTAAGTTATGGTAATTGTCTCATTCTAAATTTTATTTCTGAGAAAGAAATAATTAATCTTTATATGTTTTGTCTGTTTATAGAATACTGTATTGAAGATTATATATTTTATTGCAATTAATCACAATAGAAAGTAGTAGGAGAAATGATTAGAA
Source organism: Sapria himalayana (assembly GCA_029783825.1). Classification (NCBI taxonomy): domain Eukaryota; kingdom Viridiplantae; phylum Streptophyta; class Magnoliopsida; order Malpighiales; family Rafflesiaceae; genus Sapria; species Sapria himalayana. The sequence continues at coordinate 3,142,533 of JAREIK010003173.1, forward strand.
ATCTAATCTTTTCAAGTAGATGCGTGATTCAAATATTCTCATAAGTAGCGGTGATTATTATCTTGTACTTTGTATTTGTATTAAATCTAGAAACTATTATAAGCCTCTTATTTTTCTTGGAAATGATCTCGTTTTGAAGAAAAATATAATAACATTTAATAATTTTTATATCTATGTAAATTGATGCTCAACTGGAATCAAAATACTCAAGTAGTTGAAAATGTCAATGATGATTGAACGAGTTGTTAAGTCTTGATAATTTTTTCTAGTATCTAAGCATGCAAAGAACTGCATCATGAGCTAATTATAATGAATACAAGAAATGACTTATTATATTGACTGTATAAACTATATATGATTGATAGTTATTAGATAATTAATATTTTCTATAAATCTCTTGTAAATAGTTGAGTCAATAGGACACATTAGATAACAATTTTGTACTTGGCTTAATAGGAATATCAGTTGGAGCACAAGTCAAAATGTCCAACATATGAGAGAGTATCTACGACATGTCATTTGAGGTAGTACTATCTTATTTTCATAAGCTACTTTAATCCTAAGATAATATTTGAGTTTTCCAATATCTTTCATTTGAAATTATAATTGAATGTACTCATTGAGTTGAATAATTTTAACTCAACTCATATAAGAAGAATATAGTTCACATATATAATCAACAAAATAAACATGTCATATAAACTTCTCTTATAAAATAAAGAAAAGAGTAACATTTATGTACAAACTAAATGAGATAATTATGAATCAAAATCATACAAATCAATTTCTTTATAATTATATTAATTTATGTAAGGCCTTATGTAATTTGTAAATTAGATATGAAAACTCTATTTATGCTTAAAAACTAAGTCACTGCTATATATATATATATATATATATATATATTTTCTCAATATCATTATGAAGAAAAAATATTTTATATTTAATTAATGTATTATTTATTTGTGGAAAGTTATAAAAAATATGAGCATTTGAATAGAAAATATCTTGATCACTTGAAAAAAACATCTGATAATCAATTTCAAAAGTCTAAGTAAATCTCATAATAACTAGTCTTGTCTTTAAATAAATTATCTTATCACTAGGACTAGTCTTCACAACGAACACATACTTTCAACTATCAATAGATGTTCACGAAGGTCGAGTCACTAGTTCTCAAATATCATTAGAGTTTATGATATTTATATCAAAAATCATAACTTGGTGCTATCTTGGATGATATAATACATTGAAAAAGATTTGTATTTTAACACTATCAAGAGAAATAGTAAAAAATACAAAGGACGAGAAATATGTTAGTATGATAACACTTGTGAGATATAGTAGTGAGTACACTTTTTATAAATCTTTCAAAGAGCAATCAAAAAGATTAAGGTCACAAGAGTTGACTATAAGATTTGCTGAATTATTTGTAGACTTTTCTTGATTTTGAATAAATTAAACATAGTTTTTTTCTTATGAAATAAATATGAAGTTTTAGATAATCAAGTCTTTTAACTCGCAACTCATTTGGAGTTGAGACTGGGATGAACTCTAGAGTTACTATCTCATCTAGACGAGGAAATGATTCCTTTTCAAAGGAAACTTCTTACTCTCTACCAAATTAAAATTATTATTATGTACTTATTAATATATATGATGATCTGAGAGTAGAGTCATCATAATGTGATACAAAAAGTTTAAAAATAGCTCAAAAATGATGATTTGTCCTTGTTAAAAGTCCCAATGAGACTTTAGAAGAAAATGAAAGAGTAAAAAATTCAGATGTCACTTTTGAATCCGTACACAATCTAGATTTTTCAAATATTACTTACTAGTATTCAATATCTCAAGAGAATATAAATATTTTTTTAAATATTAGAGAAATAAAAACATACATATTTTATTGCCCAAAGTACTATTTTATTATGTTTTAGAGAGAGATCTTAAATAAAATATGTGCTTCTAAAAACTTGAGAGATAATTAAAATAATTTTCTCTATGATATATAATCTAAAAAATCATACAATATGAAAAAAGTAAGAAAATCATTTAATTGATGAGGTAATTGATTAAAATTTCATCTTTCAAAAAATATTTTAAAATACTTTAATTATAGAAAAATATTCTAACTATCTTAACTAAATATAATTTTTTTTTTCGGTAATCACACTTGAGAGTGTGCTATTACAAGATATTTGGTGGATGTTCTCATGATCAATACAATTAGTGGTAAAATTATTAGAAATATATTTTAAAACATTGTAATTTTTTAGAATTTTGATATTTTTATTAAATTTATTTTCAATAATTTTATAAATTAATTGAAAAATAGATAAAATTTGAGATCTATTTCGAAAAAGAAAAAACAAAATAAACAAAGTATAATCATCAAAGAAATTGTCAAAATATCTCAAGTCATCTTGAGTTTTAACTTTTTTAGGCCCTCAAATATCTGAATGAATTAATTTGAATTGATCTTTTCTTACATAATTTTGTCAAGTTGAATAAGAAACTTTGATATTTTTTTATATCTGATAAGGTTAATAATATAATATGAATGAGTTATCTTTTATACAAGGATATAGAATTCTCAGTTTAACTAGAGATGAATGACCAAGTCGATAATAAACAAGCATAAATACGATACATATAATGTATATATTTCTCCTTAATAATGGTCACTATGGAGGAACTCTACAAGGAGTCGTGAATAAATTCAATTGTTGATTTCTCTCTCTTAATAATCTATAGTAATATTAATGTTCGCTTATAAAATAACTCTCATTAACTTTCTTTGGTATGATCACTCTTCATATAATGTGTATATTGTATGACTGATATCCTATCTTCGTCTCTACCTTGACTAGTATGCCATTGTTTCCTAGTTTCTATATTATAGTAATAATAAGAATTTTTAATCCTCCATAAGTACGATACATATAGTCGCAACAAGGAACAAGCAATGCTTTCAATAGTCATTGCACAATCATTGGATAACATAACACCATACTTATTGCATGGTGCCATCACTATTATCAACCTATTACACCAATGTTACCACAAACATGTACAATGCCAATGCACACAAACACATTGATGGTGCCATTACAACATGTACAATGCCATTGCATGCAACCACTAAACGCAACCACTGAAAGCAACAACTATACTATGCTACTGCATGCAACACCACATTAATAACATTCAAGCGGCCTGTAGGTTTCTTAATGATAGGGAAAAACATATACAAACTATTATGCTAAAAGTCATCACTAAAGCCTTTTAATCATGCAAAATAATATTAATTAAAAAGAGATTAATATTGAATTAGTTAGCAAGATAACTCATAAAAAGTAGATTATTTAGATCTTTATGAATAAATAAAACTCGAGATGAAAATAAAATATCAATGTCAATATTGTCATAACCAAAAGTATTAAATATTTTGTCATCAACTATAATAAGATTATGAGAGTAAGTAAAGAATTAGTAAATGACAAATGATTATATGTGATATGATTGTTTCTGAATTGATTATCCAAGAGTCACGAGTAAGAGATGAGTGGGGAGAGTTGTATCTAACAACAAGATGAAAAGTAATTATTAATATATTTCTTGTGATTAATTCTGTATATCCCTCCTTAATAATAATGACTATAGAGGAATTCTATGAGGAGTCGTGAATAAATATAATTATCAATTTATCTTTCTTAATAATTTATAGTGTTTTTTAAAGAAGCACGAACATGAATACAGTTATTGAGATACAATATGTCGAGATGTGAGTATATGATAAATTTCAAAAAATTAGGATACATATACGAAAAGGACATGACATAATACAATAAATTAAAAAAATTATCCTTACAAATATTTTCCTTAAAAATAATTTAGATAAATAAACAATAGGTGCTCAAATATTATTTAGTTTTTACAAATATTCAAACACAACCATAAGTAATACTAAATATAAAAACTAAGTATTTTTTTATGAATCAAATATAATGGCTTCTAGTTTGGTTCATCAAGAGAAAGAGTTGTATTCTCAAGGATTCCAATATTATCTATATTCATTGAGTCAAAATTATCTCTTCCAATATTTCATTATTTTGATTTGTCTTTATTATAGTTTGGAGATTTCCTTGACAGAAGACAGAGATTATTATGGACATAAACTAATTCCTCAACTTTTTGTGGTGCCAACTTGTTTTTCTTTATTGAGTGAATGAAATTATATGTGCTCCAATTTTTTTCACAATACGAGGATGAAGAAGATTGTCTTAGTAATTTCAATGCTATAGATTGAATCATTGGTACGAAAGTTCCATGAATAACATACCATTTAATAAGACTCATGTGTCACCTGTAATTGATAAAATTACTACTAGAAAAATCTTCCAAGCATGTAAAAAAAATAGTATACTCCTTATTTGTTCGCCTTCTTTTAATTTCATTTGAAAAATATTTTTCAAAATATAATTTTTTCTTACTATTTTCATATCTTGATGTGGTGGAACATAATCATGAGGCTCATCAAGTCATCATTGACTATAATACCTACAAGTTGAATTATGACATAATTTATAAAAAGTTAAATAATATAGATTATCATTTATATTTAAATTATGAAAGTCTACAATTTAAACTTTTAAGATTATCTTAGATTTAAGGAATGAGCTAAGCAATATAAAAGTGTGGCTTTAAGTCCATCTTTCCACTAAGATTTCATTTACAATATCAAAAAATCTACCAGTATAATTAAAAAAGATTCATATAAGTTCAAATATAATTAAAATTTAAAAATTTCAAATTAAAACTCAAATATTTAACTAATAAATCTTAATGATACTTTGAATTTTCTGTGAAACTTTTATATTTTTTCTTATAAATGACTTAATTTTTGGGTTATCGAATCCAACCACTCATAAATATTGTGAAGGCAAGATTTGTTAGTGTCAGAAAATTGAAGCATAGTATACATATGAGCATTGAAGCTAAGGATATAATCTACATTTATTCAAAAGTTTTTATTTAGGAATTTTTTCTTTACTTCTTTAGTTTTCACAATATTATCTTTTTTATGCATCACTTCTTCACTTATTACTAATTCCTTTAAGCCTCTTTTTATTGTCTTAAACTATTTAAATATAAAATAGTTGAAGCAAAATATGTATTGGTCATTGAAGTTATTTCATCTTGTAATAATTTTTAAACATTGATAATCTTATTACATGATTCATAATGAAATTTTTGATGAATAATCTATCACTTGAAATTCGAGAGATCCAACCACATTGTTCCATGATATCATTATATCTTAGGTATATTGATGGTGCATATTTATTCTTAAAGTAAGATTTAGAGTATGAATCACACATGAGATCTAAAAGATATGTCAAAATTTTGTTTCCATAATGTATTATGCTCTTTTGCAGGCTGTAATATTATCAGTTATAACTTAAACTACTTTTTGAGGACTAATTTTTTTATAATGTTATTAAATAAATTAACTATAAAGTGCTTGTCCTCAGTCTTTAATTTATAGTTTATTACTTTCAAAAATATTAGCTCACCTTCTGAAATTGCTATGATATTTATAAGTAGTCTTCTTTGAGCATCCGACTATCAATCTCTGCAAATGCTCACTCATTTTTTAATCTAAGTTTTTTTATTGATTCCAATAGAGTTTTAATATTATTTTTCTCTTTCTACAATAATATTATTCTTAATACATTATAATTTGGTGGTACATAACTTAGAAAGTGAATTGCACTTTTAAAAGCACGTGCATAATAAAGATTTCTAGTAAAGTAAAAAGACAATCCCCTAGTTGAAAACATCTTAGCTATCTTATTGTCGATTATTTCACATGTATTCATATTGAATATCTTTTCAATTGATCTAAAAAATCTCTCCTTTTTGGATCAATAACACTAGCACTAGAAGAGAAATTCTCAAAAATAGACGTTCAAATGCTTGATATGGGTAAAAGAACTTATTTAAGATTAAATTGTTTTATCATTTATTCAGCTTCCTTCACCTCCCTTCGCATCTCAACTAAATATTCATTTGTTACTTTAATACAAGATGCAACCCCGGTTCCTCTAATTTTTAATAGGTAAGCCTTGACTCAATAGATTAACTCTTATATATTTGTCTGCAAAAATTGCATTGAAAAGTAATAATTTCTCCCCCTCTATTCAATTTTGTTTCTTTTATGATGTACTTCCATAATGGAATATTGTTATCTTGATTATTATATTGATCAATTTAAGGTTTATAATTATTATTCATTATATAATTTTGCATCATAAAAGAAAATATTAATCATACATTTAAATTAACCTTTAAGAATTTTTTAAAGGTTGATTGGCACGAGGTACCCCTCCACAATGTTAATGATGTATTTAAATAATTCAGCATAAAAAATATTAATCATGCATAAAAAAATTTTATTTATGCATTTTCAACATCTGAAGGATACCCCCCCTTGGGGTATACTTCAAAAAAAAATTTTAAGCATGCCTCCCCGACATTCCATGTTTTCTCCATGAGGTGCTCCTCCATACACATGTGCAACATTTCTTTAGGATTTGCAAGATTTTAGGTTTGACACATTGTTAGAAAAAATAAAATCATAAAACTTTATAATAAAAATGTACACCCATAAAAAATGTATAAGGATTCCTAGTCCTATTTATAATAATAAAAAAATAATTGGAGTAACTCATATATTAAGTATTCTCATCATAAATATAAAAAATAAATAAATCAATACTGTAATAATATTTTCTTTAGTTGCTCATATTTGACAACTAATCCTTATGTTGCTTATTGATTAAGGTGAATAATAAAGTAGCAACAAGAATAATATTATTTGTTTTTTAAAACAAAAAATTTTTATGGGTGTTTACATATTTAGTAGATACCATATGTAGGAGAAATATAACATTAATTTGTCTATTAATGGTGTAAGGAAATAAAAATAATAAATTTGGAGAAAAATTCAAACTTTTCTATGTTTTTGAAGAGTAGTATTTGATGTATTAGTTTTCTATTATGAGATGGATGATAATAGGAATGAAGTGAAAGTTTAGCATGAGGATATAATTATGAGTACTATATTAATCTTAAAGCTAGATAGAGTATATGCTATTAATATGTATGTTCATGATGTTGGTTGAGAAGAAGGGATTGTTGAGTATCTAGAAATCATTGGGTATTAGTTTAAATAATATTCTTTGTGGACAATAATTTCTTATGTGGGAATTTGAATGATTATGTAGATAAGGACAATGTGCGATTGTATAAATGCTAACATATTAAATCTCATAAGAATTTTAAAATTAAATGTATTTGACTAAGAATAATATTGGGATTATTGATCACTTTAAAAGTTCTTGTATTGTATGCATATATATGAGGTTATTTCTTGGCACAATGATAATTATCTCTGTCCAAGGGTGGTATCTCTTAGGTTCAAGACTCATCAGATACAGTATCTTTGATTTTGATGGTTAAATGATTAAAATATTAATATCTCTCAGATCTTATACTAAAGAGAGAGTATTGTTTATTAGGTACGATCTCTATGTAGAGAAGGATACAATTTTAGTATGAGAGATTCATTAATGTAAAAATTTGAAGTTCAAATTAAAGTAAATTTTTATTATAGATTTTGTTAACTTATAATTTTGAGAACATGAATACTTTTTAGATGAAGAGACGTCATTTATTAGATGTAATAAATTGAATATTATTTTATTAGGATATAATGCCTGAGTGATTGTAAAAATTTACATTCTCATTTCATGGGAGTGTATTATGCACCAACATGAGTTGCTAATCATTGACTCTCATCTTAAGAATAGGAATAGAGTAACAAGAGGACGAGTTAGATTGAGAATTAAGTTGTGTACACTAAAAAGAGATGTTTATAAAAAATTTATAAGTAATCACGAGTAATTAGTCATTGACAGTGGTTTAGAGAATATGTGGTTAAATTATAATTAACTATGTAAAGGTCTTGGAACATGACTAAACAAATAAGGAGCTAAGCAAAAAATATAAATAAGTGAAATTAAAGGAGAACTATAAATGATAAAGAGATGTGGTGCTGTAATATTGAAGCATCACAAATCATGATGAAATAAAATAAAACTTTATTAGGATGCTAAAAGACTCAATAGTAAAATATTGAAGTAAATAATAATATATCATCGTCATCAACCAAGCATTATCTCAACTAATTGAGGTCGTTATATAAATTTTGTTTTTCCAATCAACTTTGTTAAAAATTATATTTACTCAATTTTTTGGTTTAACTATTATTTATAATTTCTATCCAATTTCTCCTAGGCCTATCTTTCATTTTTTTTATTTTTTCTAATTGAACAGTTTCACATTTCTTAACTGGTGTGCAATAGCTATTTTAATTTTCTTATTATTTATATGAACTATTTAGATTTGTGTTTTATATGACCAAATGATTTTAGATAATTTACCTTATCTTATTATTTATAAGAGCTATTTTAATTATTTTTCTAATAATTTTATTTCTAATTTTTTATTCATAATATTATTATATGTCTATCTTATCATCTTTATTTTTGTTACTCTCATTCATTGAATATATTGTTTCATGGTCATTCAATATATATTTTCATACAATATGATTGGTCTTATAGTTGTTCTAAAAAATTTTCTTTTTAATCTATTTGATACTCGTTTATTACAAAGAATTCCTAATGCAACGCTCTATTTGGTCAATTAAATCTTAATTCTATGAGATATAGAGTTTATGTTCTTGAAAATATTGATATTTGATAATTTTTATTTATTTCATTTCGATTACTATATCATTATCACTCTTTATATTGTTCATCTCATATTGCAAGTATTTTATCTTGCTATGATTAATCTTGTATTCCCCGGACTCAATTGTCACTCTCCAAATTTTTAGTTTCTTACTTAATCTTTATTTAATTTCATAATCAACAATATATTATATGCAAATAACATATACCAAATGATTTTTTTTTTGGAGGTCACTTATAAATTCTTTAATAATTAACATAAAAATGTAATGACTGAGTGATTATCCTTGGTGTAGTTTTAATGCTATTAGAAACTTGTGGGTGATGCCTTAAATCAATCTAACTCTGGACATTATTCTCTCATATGTGTCCTTGATTAGTTCAATATATATACATGATATTCCTTTCTTACATAATACCTAACAAATTAAATCTTTTAGGACTCTATCATAAGTTTTCTCTAATTAACAAATATTTTGTGTAAGTGAATTTTATTTTTCTTATATTTATTAATTAATTGTCTAACTAAGTAGATAGCTTTCATAGTCAACCTTCTTGACATAAACCCAAATTAATTCTCTGAAACACTAATTTTTTTTGTACGTATTTAATCTTTTTTTTTTCGCAAAGTTTTATAATATGATTCATTAGTTTAATACCTTAATAATTATTATAATTTTGAACTTTCTTGTTTTTATAAATAAGAATTATAATAATTTGTTTTTATTTATATATCTTTTTAGTCTTCATAATCTTATTAGATAATCTAATCAATTATATTATGTTTTTCTTTCTTTAGACCCTCTAAACTTCAATAGGAATACCATCAAGTTTTAAGATTTTTCTGGTATTCTTTTCTTGAGAGCTTCTCTAAAACTATTTAGTTTTCTATTATTCTCAAAGATGCTTTATTTTTTTTTTAAGATTTTATTATTTTATTTTTAGATATTTATAATAAGTATCTATAATTATACTTTCTAAAATACAAATCAATTATAACTAATTTATTCGAGTGGTTAGACTCATACCTAGTTTTACTTTGCAATCTTTGCATAATATTTTATTCTCTCATAATAAAAAAAGTTTATTTAACTCTTATTAGAATTACTTTTGAATGTCACTAATTTTTTTTCAATTTTCTTTAAGTGAAAAGTGGTTATTCTTTTTATTTTATTCATTTCTATGAACTCATATTATCCATGATATCTTTCATATCTCTATTTTTTTACCTTTATATGCTAATTTAAGTCTTCATTAATTATGATTTTTTATTTTCTTATTATACATTATACTTTTTATCTATATTTTCTCAAAAATTTTTATTTATTTTTTTACTAAGTCCTATTTGAGAAGTATAGACACTAATCACATTTAGGATTTTCTCACTCACAATTAGTTTGATTGTTATAAGTTTATTATTAATTCTTTTGATCTCTACAACTTTTTTTTAAGTTTATTATGAATTTTGATTATGATAATCTATATGTTTGTATCATTATGTATCATAAATCATTTATGATACATTACAATGTTTTTATTCATCTTATTAATAATTAATATATAAATAGATGGCCATGTGAGGGTTAGCTTTCTATTACTTTTCTTTTATTTTCCCCCAAGGGTATTCCATTCTATACAAACTAGGATTTAAAATTTCCATCTTATAATTTTGGAATTAGCATCATTACTACCTACCCATAACTCATCGATACTAAGAAAATTAGTACCTTTTTCCTTTTTGTCTAACATTTAATACAAGCTTCTTTCAATGTTGCATCGTCTAGATAAACAGGCTTTTGGATATTGCCCGTTCAATTGCAAGTGCAGACGGCAGTGGCTATAGCGCACTAGATTGTTTGCTTGACTGCTTGGAAGATCTGAAATATTCCATCCATGATAAGAAGGTGGATGCCCTAATTGTAGAGACATTTGGAAGACGGATAGAGAAATTGTTGCAGTAAGTTCTTTTGTTCAATTGCAGGCCGTGTCCACCATTTGAAGCAATTATATTAGCTAGTTTCTATGTGCACTAGGTGCACAAGGCAAGTGCACCTAGTGCACCAGCATTGGGTACAACAATTGTCATGATGAATAGAGGTTGTGACTTGGTACGATGGTAAATACCTTTGTGCAAAAATGGTAGGTCTCGGGTTCGAGGCTTATCAGATACAATATATGTGATTTTCATGGGCAAGACTGTCAAGATACTAACCTCTTCTAGATCCTGTGTTAAGTAGAGGTGTCAACCGGGCTTGCCCGGCCCGGCACGGAAAAATTCCGTGCCAGGGCCCGTGCCGTGCCGTGCCTGGCCCGGCATGGTTCGGCCCGCGGCACGGCACACCTGCACGGGTTTATCCCGTGCCGGGTGACCCGTGAGCCCGACCCCATGATGCCCCTCCCGCAAAAAAAGACCGCGAGTCGAGTCTAATTCGACCCGACCCGCGGTCTCCCGTATCCCGAACCGCTCGGACAGGCAAGCCCGAGCTGGCCAGGCAAGCCACGGTATAGTAACTGTGCCATGCCCGGCCCGGCACGGAAGCAAGATCATGCCCTAAAAAAACGGGCCGGGCCGGCCCGTGCCGGCCCGTTTGACACCTCTAGTGTTGAGTGGGAGCCTTGTGCACTGTGCATGACCTTTATGATGGCTTGTTGTGAGGAATACTATTTACTAAATTTTGTTGATGTCTTAAGAGTCATATGAACCTTCTTTTGAATTTTATTATCTCTCAATGGGCAACTTGACACAAAATATTTTTACCAGAGAAAAGTATGTGCATTTATGTGCACAAATAGATGATGAAAAGTCAGATTCATGTAAGCAAATGGTTGACGAAGACAGTTCTGTGGAATATGATACATATCGTTATTTACATGCAAGCTCTGTCAATCTACATTGTAAGGATCGAACTTCGATAGAAGATTTTGAAATTATAAAACCCATCAGCAGAGGTGCATTTGGACGAGTATTTCTTGCAAAAAAAAGAGCAACTGGAGACTTGTTCGCTATCAAGGTCAGCACGAGTATGGTATTTGCCTGACCACAAAAATCCTATTCTAAAACACATCATTTGCATTGTTACAGGTTTTGAAGAAAGCTGATATGATACGCAAAAATGCAGTTCAAAGTATTTTGGTAGAACGCAACATCCTCATATCACTACGCAATCCTTTTGTGGTGAGTCGCCTCACTCACAGCATTCCATCTTTTTCTCATTTGTTAAACAGATAACATCTTTTTTAGGAATTGCATGTTAAATTCCTATTCTAAAAGCCCTCATGGTTGATGACAAGCAGGTACGGTTTTTCTTCTCCTTCACATGCAGGGAAAATCTTTATTTGGTCATGGAGTATCTAAATGGTGGAGATCTTTACTCCTTGTTGAGAAACTTGGGCTGCCTAGATGAAAATATGGCGCGTATATATGCTGCAGAAGTTGTAGGACCATTTTTTCTCTCTCTCTCTATTGTCTGGCATAACCCCCCTTTCAAATTATATATATATATATATATATATATATATATATATTAGTGTTTTTAATTTTCAAGAGATCATACCTTGGTGTGATGACAAATGTCTTCATTCAAGGATGGTAGATCTTGAGCTCAAGATTCATCAAATATAGCTTCTCTGTTTTTTGAGAGTAATGCTATTACAACATTAATCTCTCCCTGACCTTTATTATTTCTATTTTTTCAGGTTCTTGCTTTGGAGTACTTGCATTCTTTAAATGTAATTCACAGAGATTTGAAACCAGACAACTTACTGGTTGGCCAAGATGGTCACCTTAAGGTTCATGTTTTGCAATTTTATTGTTATGCATTATCGTGCCTGTTGAATTATGCTCATCTAGATGATATCATAAGGCTAAATATAAGTGGATTATGTCCATGCATATATGCAGAGTCTAACTAGCTATGCAAAAAAAAAATTATGTTGAATCGATCATCTCTTTTCAGTTGACAGATTTTGGGCTCTCCAATGTTGGGCTAATCAATAGCACTGATGATTTTTCTGGTTCATCAATTAGTAGTTTTTGTTTTTTACACGATGATGAACCAAAAGGAAAGCCTCCAATGATGAGAGAACGGCAAAACCGTACAATGGTCGGAACTCCTGACTACTTGGCCCCTGAAATACTTCTCGGCTTGGGTCATGGTTAGCAATCCATCTAGTTATCAGATGATTCATATGAAGTCTGTGGCTTTATATTTAGTCTTTGTTGTTTTGGTTTCTACTGTTACCCACAGGCTCAACTGCTGATTGGTGGTCTCTGGGTATCATTCTTTTTGAGCTGCTTGTTGGTGTGCCGCCATTTAATGCAGAAACTCCTCAGGTACACTATCTGAGAATAATGTTTACATTTTTTATTGTACTAGTGGATGAGGAAGTCATTCTCAGGACACAACGATCCTACTTTAGTATGTGATCTAAGAGATTAATATCTCGATAGTCATATCCCCGAAAGTCAAAGAAGTTGTGTCTGATGAGCTTCGAGCTTGAGACCTATTGCCCTTGGATGAAGACACTTGCCGGTATCCCATTGAACTATGATCAAACTGACAAAACTAGCCGTTGGACCGGTATAATCGACCAATTTTTAAGGAGCCACCCATCACTTAAAATAATTTCAATGATGGCCTATGGGATTCAAACGCTTGACCTAAGGGTTTGAAAATGGGTCATTTACCATCTAAGCTACTTGAAACTTTTTTATTTTACTTGCATATTATTTTTTTAAATAATATTCTAATTAAAATAATATCTTAAAAAATTATTTAATTTTATTTTATTCTATACCTTATTTTATTAATTATTAAAATACACAAATTATTATTATAATAATCTAAACTAATATATTTATATCATTTGTATGATAATAAAATATAAAAAATATCAATAAAAAAACATATATATATATATATATATATATATATCATTTATTTTATATTAGTGAATGTATTATATTAAATAAATTTTATATAAAATTAAATTATAAAATAATTTAATATATATATTTTATTTATTTTATAATTATTTAAAGGTTTTTCAAATTTTTTATAAATTTTGAATAATTTTCATATTTTTATTGATATTTTATTGATATTCCTATCATATTCATAAAATTCAAATACTATATATTTGTATTTATTGATATTTTTATATATATCTATATGTGTATAAATTTTTAAAATTATTTTTAATTTTAATATTATATAAAATATATTTATGAGATTATTTGTTTGATAGCGATTTGATCACCAGCCTTACTCGTGACTCATGAACTGATAATTTTTTTTTGTTTTGTCATTGATTTGTCTTTCTCAATATTACTAATAAGATTTATTGTATTAGTATATGTGTAATCTTACACTTTCTATACTAGTGGAGTTCCTTAATAATAAAGACGTTCTTATCATATTTTTTTTTTCTATTTTTTCTTTCATAGAACTTGAATAATGTTGAGTATTGAGGTGTCAAATAGGGCTGTTGTGTTGGCACGACCCATTTTTGCCTGGCTTGGTCAATGTCATCGTGCCATGCCAGACATGACACTATATGGATATCATGTCTTGCATGCATAACACAATTTCTATTTTACTAGGCTTAGCATGTCATGTTTGGCCCACAACCAGGCAGATTCATGTTGAGTTGTGCTGAGCTGTCCTGGATTTAGGTAGGGCAGCAAGTAGTCTAAATTGAATGTGCGCAGTTAAAATATTTTGAAATTTTAATTTTATATTCATGCAAATAAAAATGGAAATCATCCAAATGAAAAAAATAATTTGTAAGCATAATATCAATATGATAAATAATATAACATGAAGCATAACTAGCAAAAATTAAAAAATAGACAAAATATATAAAAAAAAACAATCCAAAATAGCTTGAGTCTTGAGTCATCATCATTAATTTGTGTCTGTAGTATGATAGCGTGGATGCATATATAAATCCTCATCGTCATGTATGCGTTTGAAAGTATTGCTAGTGGTTATCTCAATATCCTCAATCTCGATGTCCCATGAGTCATTATTTATTAGTATTTTTTTTGCTTTATCCTACTTTTTCATATATGCAAGTACTTCTACGATATGTAGTCGTAGTTTTGATCTTCTATCTGAAATAATATTGGTTGTGATAGAAAAAATAGATTATGATGCTATGTTAGACTCTAGATAGTTAAGTAAATCATGTGTCATATTAGATAGTACGAGATAAGCGAATTCACATAATTTCTATCAATTAAAAATATATAAATTCTAATTATCATGTGAAAGGATAAATTTATAATTGGTATTTAAGTACCAAGATAACTCGCTCCTATTTAATGGATCACCCCATCGTTTATCTCTAACTAACTGAATAAAAAAGTCATTATCTTCAAAATATGATATCTATCTCTGTACTCGTAGCCTCGCAATAATTATCATACCTAGTATCGTAATATATAAACATGCTATTTAATTTTTTTATGAATATAATTTTTAGGTTTATTTATCTAGTTCATGCAAGTGAATATGTATCTTATATAGCCAGTCAAATAATACAGAGGTGGAATGGAGGACCTATATTTTCAATACTTAAATTTTTATCTCAACAACTATGATTCTAAATACAAGAAGTTTTTTCTACTTGCGAAACATGCTACTAATATCATATACACACCCAATAGCAATATAAGTGGTTGAAGTATGCATAGACAAATATATGTTCGGCGCATCATAAAAATCTTTAAGAATTTTATAAAAGAAATTTATATATCATAGTCTGAATTATTAATAATAAGCTTGTTACTCTTACTATTGACGTAGTTGGATATTACATATTGGTAGCTAACATATGACTCTAATATAAGGTAAAAATAATATCAATGGTGTCTTATATTTATTTGGAATTTTTTCTTTTTAAGCATTGCTGACAAACAGAGACTGCTAGGCATCATAAGGTATTTAATGAATTTTTTATTTTTTCAAAAGTAGCAGAAACAATTTTATTATTATTTATACTATTAGGTTAATTATATGATATATATATCTAATGTGAAAAATTTTACCTAACAACTTACCTTTATAGTTTTTAACAAACATATTAATGACTACTTCGTTAATAGAAATATTATCGAAAGTTACTAAGTATTTTTTTCTAAATATCATATTCACTAAAAATTCTTATCATACACTTATATATAACATGACTATTATGAGGATGAAAGATCTCGAGAAATTCTAAAATTTTAATTAAGTTTTTATTCCAAGTCAACATAGTGGGCGGTGAAACTTGCAAATGATGCATTATTGTGGTTAGTCTAGATATCAGACAACATGAATATCACTAGTGGACCCTTGGAATTTTTAGTGAACCTAGGAATTCATAATATTTTATTATGTCATTCCTATTAGTTGATATAGGAATCCTACGATATACAAACTGGAAGTAGGTCTGCATAATATTGACTATTCTAGGATCATCTAGAGGTATAAACGGGCTGGCCTGACCCATTTTTAGGTGACCCAATTGGGCTACCGTGCTGGGCTGGGCATGACATGGTATAGTAATCGTGTCGTGCCTAGCACAACTTCATCACAAGCAGCTCGGCATGACTCGTCAGCCTAGCTATGATGAAGCTGGGTCGGGTCATGCTTGGATAGGCATGTTCTGGCCCGTTCGGGCTGGGTTCGGGCTGAGTTCTAGCCTAGTTTGGGCTGTATGGAAAATTTTTAATCCATAATATAGAAATTTTTAAAAAATTTAAATTTTAATTATTTAATACTTAAATAGTTTATAGTTAATTATTAAATTAAAATAAATAATTAATTTTTTTATTTTTATATTATTAAATTAAATAAAACATAAAATATAGTATAATAAATAACTAAAATTTTAAAACTAACTGTATCTGAATAATAAAGCTAAAATATTAATACAAACTAATATAAATCATAAAAAATAAAGATTTAAGAATTAAATCTCAAAGTAAAATGACAAAAAAAAACAAAGACAATGTTAATCCAAAAATAATAAATAAAAATAAAAATATCGTCACCATTACAGTATATGATCAATGATGATATAAAATAAGTATCAGTATCTCAATCCGTCAATCGTCATTAATATCACACGGATCATTATCAGCAACTAACTCCTTCCATTTTGCTGTAGCCCCAACATGATCTTGGATGCATAAGCTTGAATCCTCTCAATCCTTCTTACATACTAATGCCTCAATAATATCTAGCCATAATTTGAATCTTCTATTTGAAATCATATTCACTACAACCAAAAAATAGACTCCGATGTTATGCTCAACACCGAAGGAGTCAGTAGATTCTGTGTCATTTTACATAGCACGAGATAAATGGACTTATATGATATTTATCATTGTAAAATATTAAGATTTATATTATCAGAATATGATAGGATCGAGCAGTAATTGATATCTAAGTATTGAAACAGCTCATTCCTATTCGACAGTCCACCCCATCATTTCTCACTCACTACGTGAATGAAAAAGTCATCGTCTTCGAATATGATATTCATGTTCGTACTCAGAGTCTCACCACTACTACCATCATACCTAGTATCATAATATGCAAAGAATTTAGTCAACTTCTCGTGAATGAATTCTTCAGGTTGATCTTCTCAATTCATCAAGGATATTTATGTCAAAATATTTTTTATTCCTTCCATCTTAACCCTATAATCCATGCAAGCAGCTAGATAATAAAGAGATGGAATGGTGGACTAGTACTTTAAGTACTTAGTTTTCATCTCTACAACTATTGGCTAAGTGTTTGGTCATCTCTAAACTTGCTAAACATGCTATTACTATTGCATATGCACTTGAGTGCAATGCAAGTCATAAGAGTATAATCTAACGAATACATGTTCGTTGTGTCTTAAAAAATCTATAGGAATTTCATAAATGAAATTATTTTAGCCTAGTTAGTATTGTCAATAATAAGTTTATCACTCTTATTATTGACGTAGTCGAATATTACGTATTCATATTCAACATATGACTCCAATATAAGTATGTTTAATTCCAACAGTATCTCATATTTGATTGGAATTTTTTCTTCTTTAGACTCACAGACAAATAGAGACTATTAAACTCTTGTTGCCTGTGAGGTATGCGAAAAAATTTTAGCAAGTTACGTTTGTTTTCTAAAGTGTGAGAAATAATATCATCACCGCTTATACTATGAGATTAATGACGTGACACATACATCTAACATGGAAAATCTTTTTTTATGGTTAATCTCTAATATTCCTAACAAATATGTTAATCACTACTCCATTATTAGATGTATTATTGAATACGATACTATATGTTTTATTTTAAATTTTATATTCTTTAATGATTTTTATCATGCACTCAAAAATGATCAGGCCATCATGAAGATGGAGAATCTTTGAGATTATTAATATTTTTTTATTTAGGGTACATTTAGAATCTACATAGTGGGCAGTGAGGCATGCATAAGATACATTGTTGTGACTAGTCTAAATATCGGACATCATGGACACCACTCTACTATAATTTATAAATTAATTAATTATTATTTCTATTTTTAAGTTATAGTATTTTAGTATGTTGTTCCTAGATGTGAACCTAGAAATTTTATGATATGCAAATTGAAAATACGTCTGCATAATATTGACTACCCTTAGATCTTCCAAAAACATAATCGAAAGATTATCATTGTGATAAGTTTGGACATCCATTTTCTCCCTAACTCATTGTGTTATATGAAGGGGGTCAACATTAAGGCCGAACTGGATCCAGCCTTAAAGAACTTACGGCTGAGTTGAGTTTACCTAGAATCTAATATATAATTTTTTTTGGTGCATAGTTCGACATGCCTCTCAAGATGCCCAGTTTTTTTGGTATTCCTCATATTTTTTTATTATATTATATTAAAGTGAGTTTAAACTATTGATATTCTTTTAGTTTTTTGTTTTTTAGATGTTTGGGTCAAGATGACCGGAGAAACCAAAGTCTCGACAATCTCAAACTTTTTCGTAGGGTTTTCATTATCTATATTATAATTAATTTTATTTTCGTAATTAAAATTATTATTTGTCATTTTTATTTTTTATTTTTTCAATAATATTGTATTATATATTGTTATTTAATTAATAAATTTAAATTAATTAAAATAAAGAAGAAGAAAATTTAAAACTTAACAGCTAAACAATAAAAAAAGTATTTGTAAATCACAATGCATAAAATAAATATCTTTTTGATGTCCACACCGCATGCACACCATAATCCACACCCGAGTTCCGAAAACTGATAGTGAAAGACTAAGAGAGAGAAAATATGAGTGAGAGAGAGATCAAAGTTTAAAAACATAAATATTTGAATGGGGGGGTGGGGGGGAGTGGGTTTATAGATTTAGAAAAGATTAAAAAAAACTATTTTTTTGAATTTTTTTTAAAAATAACTAGGGCAGAATTCTTAGGGTCGTTAAATTTTTTTTCCTAGCTGTTAAGGGAGGAATCCAACAGTTGAGATTTGATTTTTTTTTGTACCGTTGGGTCGGTTCGATCGTCGAATCGACCCAAATGATCATTGGTTCTAGAAATCAAAGCTTTTGAAACCGTTGGGCTTGGGCTGGGAAGGCTGGGGAAAAATGATTGATAGTCGGGTTGGTCGGGTTATGGGAACTACATAATTTTGGATTCGGCGGGTTCAAGGTCAGGCATTGGGCGTCAGGGAGGGCCAGAGTCGGGGCATGGTTCGGGTTGTGTTGAATTCGCGTGCCCACAGCCCCTAGTACCGGGTTGTGCCTTTCCTGGCATGTGGCCAGGTAGACCTAGGCACTGCATGACACGAGCTATGCCATAAGTCAGCCCAGCATGGACATGGGTTTGGACCGTGCAGTGCCGGGCCAGGCATGGTGGAGTCGGGTGTACCTTGGGCTGGGCTAAGGCTGTTCGGCCAATTTGGTACCTCAAGGATTATTAATAAATTTAATTGAAAGAGTCATGGTCGTAATTAGTTTGATCATGACTCACTTCCCAAAATCATTATAGTATATGAAGAGAGTCAATGAATCTGAATTTGATTTAATTTTACAGACTCATCTGCTCAGTTATGTTTGTCTGGGATTTAATGTACTATATATTTTGGTATATTGGTCGGCATTCCTCTTATGGTAGACAGTGACACATATACTTTTAAATGTATATATTTTTTTAAAATATATATATTATGTCGATTTTTTTTTGACATTTCTAGAATTTTTTATATTATATTAGAGTGAGTTTATATTACTGAAGTTAGTCAAGTTTTAGGTTTTTTAGGCAAATAAGTTTGGGTCGAGATCATTAGAGAAAAATTAGTTTAGGCCTAGAACTTTTCAATTGGGTTGTCATTATTATCTAAATCTATGTTAAATTCATTATTATTAAACTCACTATTTATTATTTTTTGTATTTTTATTTTGAATATCATATTATTTAATAATAAAATATAAAAAATTATTAAAAAAAATTTATGTTTCATAACCACAACTATGTTAATTATCTGAATAGAAGTCTGTGCTCCATAATTATATTCAGCCTTGTACAATGAGTTTTCATCATTTTCAACAATCTCTTAAATCAGAATGAAGAGCATAAGATTATAGGAAGAAAATATGAGAGGAAAAAAAGAAATTCAAGAAATTTCTATTTTGTATTTATAAAATTTGTTTATAATAAAATAATATATATATATATATATATTAATATTTTTTAATTTGAATTAATTTTAAAATGATAGAAATGTAACATCCATTTGATTTATTTCTGTAGCCAATGAAAACAAATCCGACAGTTACAAATGTCTTAAAATTTTTTTTTTTAGCGGACACTGAAAATAATAGGCCTTGCCTGTCACTTTCCATGTCGGGGCCTGTTTTGTGAAAATGTAATGGTCATGGCCATGGGCAATGATTGTTTTTTTTTAAATTTAGGTCGAGACCTATTAGATCATGACTTGTGCCTGATCATGGGTCACATGCCTCTGGACCATGCCTAATGGGCTAGGCATGTGGGTTGTTCATGGCTTGGCACGAATTCCTATGGCTTAGCATGGCATGAGCCATGCTTCGGGCCAATACAATTCTGATCCATGCACTATTTTAGACTATGCTTTGCTGTGCCAAGCATGACTATTTTGAGTTTTGCCTCTGATTGCCCTGGCAACTTGACACCTTTAGACTTGAGTAGACTTATAATGATCTAGTGATGTCATCATGCAACTATTGAAGAGTGACAAGTGTTGAGTTTAGTTGATGAGCCACTCAAATGAGATTTCATTTTAATTGACCCAAAATAGATTAAAAAAGAATTTTCATGTAAAGTATTATGCTTTGTTGTCTTCTATTATATGGTTTTCTAATGACTTTAATACTTGGACCAACTTTATAGATTCATGGTTTTTTTCTTGAGTATAATGTTTGAAATAATCTACCCCAATCAATGAGGTACATAGATTTCGCATCGTCTTTGCTCTTTAATATCACTTCCATCTATGTTGCACGGACACGAATACGGACATGGAGATACGACACGGCAGGATACGGGGACACGGCAAATTCTAAAAAACTAGGATACGGATACGACTAGGATACGTCATGATAAAAAAAATAAAAATAAAAATTATTAATTATAAATATTAGGTATTTTAAAATAATTTAAAATTCTGTATTTTAAAATAATTTAAAATTCTGTATTTTAAAATAATGTAAAAAAAAATTTAAACCCTCTAACACCCCCCCCCCCCCCCCCCACCACCCTCCCTTTACAGTTTCGATTTTCAAACTCTCCCTCCTCCCGATACAGATTCCAAAACCCCCCTTCCATTTATAGAATTAGGTTACCTTAGGTATTGTCGGCGCCTCGGCCGTGTGTTCCTCCCCTCTCCGTTTGACGCAATGACAATTGACAACTATTTCTCGCAATCGGCTTGTCGGCAACTCACTGTCGGCGGTGTGCTCCTCAATTTGTTGGAGATGTAGGAGTAATAGTTAATATATAGTATATTTCCGACGTGTTATAATCATAAAAACGCGTCAGTTGGTAAACGACGCGTCGGTAGATAAACGACACGTCTGTTGTTAACGACGACTGTTTCCAAACAACGCATCGGATATGTCACTAACGCGTATCTGATACGCCACGTGACGTATCGGACACGTGGACACGGCAACACGGGTCAGACACGGCGACACGGGTCGGACACGGCGACACGGCACTTCCTAGGCATATCCGTACAACATAGACTTCCATCATTAATATTGTGGCTTTGGATTTTTATCTTTATATAACAAATATGGGCTCCACTCAATATCAATTAGAGGTGTCAAACAGGCAGGCGCGGGCCGGCCCGGCACGTTATTTTAAGGCACGATCATTTTTAAACCGTGCCGGGCCCGGCCCGGTTTAAAAAAACCAGGCCCGGCACGGCCCGCAGGCACGGCGGGCCGTGCCGGGTCCGCTCGGGCAGAAATGCCCGAGCGGTTCAGGATAGAGGGGGACCGCGGGTCGGGTCGAATCAGACCCGACCCGCGGTCTTTTTTTGTGATAGATGCATCATGGGGTCGGGCTCACGGGACACCCGGCACGGGATAAACCCGTGCTGGTTTGCCGTGCCGCGGGCCGAACCGTGCCGGGCACGGCACGGCACGGCTCGTGCCAAACCCGGGCACGGTTGACACCTTAAATATCAATCTCCATAGGGCCTCTCAAGTGTTAACTAATTGCTTAGCTTTCTTATTGGACATATCAATATTATCTGCTTTATCCATTAGGACATGTGATTTTACACATGCCTCACATATCGCATCTCCTAGGATTTGAATTTGTGACTTCCAATTCATATAGTTTAAAATCCTAGTACTAGAATACTAGTTGACCTACCTGGCTCAACTAGATATTCTGGTACTAGGATTTGGAACCATATGGACTGAAGATTACAAATTCAAATCTTAGGAAACACAACATGTGAGACATGTATAAAACCATGTCCTCTATGGGGCAAAGTAGGCAATATCGATATGTCCCATATACCGTATGCCCACTGGGTATATCGATATTATCCATTTTGCCCATCAGGATGCATGGCTTACACATGCCACGCATATTATTTTTCCTAGGATTTGAACTGGTGACCTCCAGTTTATAGTTTCAAATCCTAGTACTAGAATACTGGTTGACCTACTTGACTCAATTGGTATTTTGATATTAGGATTTAGAACTATATGAATTGAAGGTCACAAGTTTAAATCTTAAGGGATCCGACATGTGGGACGTGTAAAACTGTGCTCCCTGATAGGCAAAGTAGATAATATTGATATGTTTGGTGGGATTGGACTATCAATTAACACTCGTGAGGTCGCTCATGGATTGAGATCTAGTGGGCCCCATGTTTGTGACAAATAAACCTCGGGTGAACTCGTAAATGTTAATTGGTTGCTCGTCCCCCAACTAGGTATATCGATATTGTTTGATTTATCTATTAGGATTCACGGTTTTACACATGTCTCACATGTCGCATTCGATATGATTGAAACTAGAGATGTCAAATGGGCCAGGATGAGCCAGCCCAGCCTGACCCAGCATGAGTCCATGGCCTCGAAATCCACCCAGGTTCGGACTGGTTTGGCCTAGTTTGGGTCAGGCTGAAACCCTAATTTTTTTAAAAAATTAGGGTTTTGGTGCTGCACTGCGCGCCGCCGTGCTGCAGTGCCGCCATCGCTTTGTCGTGGCTTGTCGAGCCTCGTTCGTCAGGCATTGGCTCATCATCCCCCCCGTCGTGACTCGTGACCATGCTTGGTGCGTGGTCACTCGTGCCGTGCCCACTTGTTAGGCACTTGTGCCGTGCCCACTTGTTAGGCACTCGTGCCGTGCTTGGCACGACATGTGGGCCAAAATTCCTCGGCTTGGCACGGGACAACAGGTGTAGAGGATGCGCTTGGCATGGGCCCAGGGACGACATTGTAGCGTGTCATGCCAGCATGAGCCTGACCCGTTTGACATCTCTAATTGAAACTTGTGATTTCTAGTCTATAGTTTCAAATGCTAGCATCATAATAGTAGTTACCTACCTGGCTCAACTGGTATTCTGGTGCTAGGATGTGGAACTATATGGACTAGAGGTCACACGTTCAAATCCAAGGGAATCCAACATGTGGAGCATGTGTAATATTATGCGCCCTGAATCTTGATGAGTAAAGCGAACAATATTGATATGCTTGGTGGAGGGTTAGACAATCGGTTAACACTCTCGAGGCCATCTGGGGATTGAGGTTGAGTGAGGCTCATGTCTGTTATACTTCATCATCTAAATCACTATATGTAAATGTGATCCTGATTAAAATAATTAATTATCCTTTTTTTTACTAATCTTGACATCTAGTTCAAGTAATTTGTTATAGTTATTTCTTGCAATTGTCATCTCCTTATTCGCCATCGATATAATTGATTGGAATAACTTTTGAATCACTGATTCAAAGAATGGTGTATAGTGGTTGTCGAACACATATTTGTTCTAATATGACTTGTCATCTTGATACTATCAAAATAAACAAAAACTAATACAAGAAAGTTTTTAGCAAGACAAAAACCTATGGTACATGGTGTTATTTATTTTTTTGAAAAGTAACCAAAAAATTAAAATCAACACAAATATTTGCATAATTGTTTGCTAATTAATAATTTGAATTAGACATCCCATCCTTATATAAACTTTAAGATGAGTGGCTTCTAGCTTCTCATTCTCAATTTCTCATGATTATTTGGACTCAGCAAATTTAGCTAGACATGAATAATAATCTAATGGAAAAAATAGAGAATTGGAGGTTAAACCCTCTTGATAATGTGATTTATCATTCTCCGAAGATGCCAAGGGGTGAGATATCACTTCCACTTGAACATTTATGGAAGCACTACCCCAACTCAGATTAATTTAAGTCCCCAATCAATATCTTGAGATGAAATCTTAAAGAATATAATAATAATATTCATAGTTATCATACATATCTTTAGTGTAAAACATATATATCCTTTATACCCACGACACGTTTTTCCAACTGGTGGGTATGCTGAAGTCGTGCTTCCTTGGGGGTGCGAGTTCTATCCTCACTGCTTTGGGGAAACACCTTTGAGAGCAGGGAAGAGGATAGCCTTGCTGCCACTCCGACCCTCAATGACTGTTCGAGGTGTCAATATGCACCTTTTATGAGTACTTTAATAGTTATTGAGTACATGCCAATTATTTTTAGATGTTATTTTCTCACATCCAAGAGAAGCATTTTGCTCAAAATAGATAAATATGAAAATTCAGGAAGATAAATTAAAGATTATCTCTCCTAGATATTTGATCTTAAATAATATTTTGCCTGGGAAAGTAGAAGAATATATCTAATTAATAAGGTAGCTTGTAATTAAAATTACTTCTCCCTAAACTTCATAGGAGTACTTTTATGTATAAAAAATATATTAATAGTCTTAATCAAATATCTATTTTTTCTCTTATCAATTTTATTTATGGGTGAAGTATTGGTACAAAAAGTCTAATTTATCATTTTATGCTCCAGAAATCAAGCATTGAAATGTCCTAAGTATATTCCAAAATATTGAATGTTAAGTGGAAAAATATATTCTATTAATAATAAAAAATAGGTAATACAATGTGTGTGTGTTTGTGTTTGTGCATGTGTCTATATGTGTGTGCATATGTGTGTATGTGGGTGTGTATATATATATGCATAGGAAAATCTAAACAATGTAAGCATTCAATGTTACACCATGTATTAAAAGTATTTGAAAAATAGAATAAATATAACAAAAACTAAATATCATTTCTTAACTTGGTGTGTGTGTGTGTGTGTATTATTTTAACTTTAACATCAAGCTTGGAAAAAAATTAATTGATTTTATATCCCTCAATTACCATTCAAAAAATATATGGAAGTTAATCTTTGATAGACAATTAGGTGGCACCTATAGAAATTGCTTAAATTTTTTCTTAGATTAAATAACAATCTAGCTCAATAGATTCTATTTGTTAATGAAAGATTAGATTAAAAGCAAAGTGACTTTGACTGACTATATCAAAATAAATTAATTAGATTCAAAATAAAAAAAATTAATCTTCCCAAGAAACTCTCTGGCTGGTACATAGGCTGTAATGATAGAATTATAATCTTTTTTTCTATAAAATGATAATTTATCTTAATATGTATTATTTTTTATGAAAGATATGATTGTAAGTGTGCAAATGGCTGATTAAAGTTTTGGCCCTTGTGGGTTTTTGGAAGGGAGAGAAAAGAGAGAGAAATGAGGAGGAAAAAGAAAATAAAAGATTTTCTTAATCATAAAAAATTATTTTGAAATATAATACCCACTATATATATATATAGTTTGGACTAACCCACATGTTGGGTACAATCCTAAATAATGAAAGAATAAAGATAAAATCAAATTTCAACAAATTCATTCAAGTTGGTGCATCCATATCAGTTATCACAAATATCCAACATAGAAGAAATGAAAGTATCTTGTGCCTATGGTCCTCTAAAAATATTTGTGAAGATATTTGTAATCTATTTGCTAGTAGGTAGTGATTTGAATTGTCTTGGATCACAGAGAGGAAAACAATAGATGCATATCTCATATGAAATATCAATCTTAATATGTTTTATCTGCTTTTAGAATAATGAAATGATAACAATTTGTCATGTTATTTAACTGTCACAATAAAGTATTATCAACCTCTAAACTAGTAGGTAATGTTCCTCTAAGAAGTGACTGTGATCCACTGGAGCTTATAAGTAGCCTTTGCTATAGCTATGTATTATATCTTTATACTAAACATAAAAATAATTATCAACCTCTTATTTTTCTTGTAGCCAAGATTGCTTTCATGAGATGTATAAAAACTTATTGCATATTTCCTTTATGTTATTACTAGAACATAATTTAAATCTGAAAATCTCTATTTGACTATGTCCTTGATTTCTAAATAAAATCTCATATCCTTGATATTTTTTATATATCAGAGAATCCTAAGAATTATTTTCATATTAGTTTATCTTAAAATCTAGAAAATAATTAATTATATTGATGTTATAAGTGATATTTGGTATGATCATTATCAAGTAGTTTAGAATTCCTATGATCCTCCTATATATGGTGGAATCAACCGGTGAATTAATTTATGTAGACAAGTGTATATCTAGATCAAGCACTAAGTAGTGAGTAAACATGTGTACATCTTGATATGTCATGGTCAGACAAAATATTCAATCCGTATCTTCTCCGAAAAAGAAATATCATACCTCATGAGTAACCTCAATACTTAGAAAATATTTAACATGTTTCAAATTCTTTGTTTAGAACTCTATTTGTAGAATAATTTTATTTGAGATATTCATAACTAACCATTGCATATAATCAAAATATCATCGATATATACTACTAATATTACATATTGATATTTTGATTCATATTTGAATCAATTGTAATAGTCTAATACATATCTCTTAAGATCAACTAGTGAATTGATATTTATAGATAAATTTATATCTAGATCAAGTGGTGAGTCAATATATACATATCTTGATATATCATGGTTAGACAAAATATTCAAAGTGTATCTCATCTGAGAAAGAAATGGCGTATCTCCTGTGTATCCAAATACAATACCTAGGAAGTACCCAAGATGTCCCAAATTCTTTGTCTATATTTGATTTGTAGAAATAGTTTTTGTTCGGATATTCCTAATTGATCATCTATTATAATCAAAATATCATTGACATATACTACTAATATCACATACAGACATTTTGATTAATATTGGAATAAACTAAAATAGTCTAACATGTATCTTATAAAATCAAATGTGCTAAGTGCCAAAGAAGAACTATTAAACCATGCCATAGTAGATTGTTTCAGATCATAAAGGATCTTTCACAATCTGCTCACCATACCTAAGCTTTTATGAATAATGAATCTTTGTGGTTATTGTATCTAGGTGATACATAGTTTATCTTTGTGATGTTACGATAGAAAGTAACATTTTAATAGTGATCATTTTGGTCATAATATAAAATGTATCCTAATAATTAATATCATAAGTTTGTATAAATTACACAATTATCAATTTGATTTTGAGATGATTATTTTTTTCTTTAGGTCCCATCTTTACCATATACATCAACATGTATTTTACTATTGGTTTACTTAAATATTTTAGAATGAGTTCTCATGTATGAATATATGTGATTGTTATTAATTTATATAATATAGCTCGTCATCATCCTGGATGGCTAAGTATCTCGAAAAGTATATCTAGGATCTTGCAACTATTAAGACAGAATAAGAATTAAGAATATGTAATATGAAAATGAGAATAAGAGGGTATCTAACATAATGAGTATTGAGTATAACACATACTTAATTTCTATAGTAGTGTAATCAAAAAGTCTAAGTCAATACTTTAAATTGGGTCAGTTGATTCGACAGAAGACTCATTTGAAGAAGACTGCGAACATATCTATCTAATATATATACCTTAAGTTGGAATCATCAATTTTCCCAACCTACATCTCCATCTCATGGGGAGACCACATCTTGTGTTAGGTGTAAGCATAGGATCATAGTTAGTGACACAATCCTCTAGGGGAGGTGTTAGGTGTTGACTTAGCACTCATACTAGGCTTCTCTTTTTGACACAATCCTCGAGGAGAGGTGTCATTGTTCTTCTCAAAGTTATACATGTTGCTAGTATTAGGTGTAGGCATAGGAGCATAGTTAGTGGTGACCCTTATATTAGGTGTAACAAATGGGCATGTGGGGAAGCCTACTATTATGATGTTTAAAAGAGTATTCTCATGCTAAGTCCTTAATGAAGAATTTTATTTTGAAGAACATCATATTGATACACATAATGATCCTCATGGTCTTTAGTGAGTAATACTTGTATCTTTTTTGAGCGTTAAAGTACTTAACAAAGACACACTTAATGACATACACAACTATCTTTTCTTTACCTGTAAAAAAATTATTAGCAAATTAAATATACCTAAAAACTCTGTATGGAAGGTAAAAGAGTCTCTCTCTTATGTATAAAAGCTGAAATGAGATATGATATGAGAAAATAGAAGATGATATCTGATTGATTAGGAAATTAACAGTTAACATTATTTCTTCCCAATGCCACCTAGGCACACTTCTATGTTGTAGGAGTGACCTAGTCGTCTTAACTAGATATTAATTCTTTCTTTTAGCTATCCTATTCAATGCATGAATGTTAATACACGATGTTTGATGAATTAATCTCGTGCTCTTCAAAGAAATTTAAAAATTGATAAGAAATATATTCTGAAGTATTATTATTTCTTAACATTCTAATGTCCAATAAAATAAGTTTTTATTTTTGTAATATTTTATAAAAATAAAAAAATTAAATTTCTTTAAATATTAAAATGCATGTATATCAAGTATAATCATAAAAAAATTAGAATATCTTAAATTATCAAATATGATCATCTTATAGGATTCCCAAATATCTGAATAAATTAAGATGGAATAAGTCTCTTCTAATACTCTCATGACGTGTCATATAAAAAATTATAATATATTTTCTTAATTGACATGTATTACAATTTGTCTAATGATGGATCTCTCAACTAAGAGTATATCACTAGTAATTTAATAGTAGATATGAATCTAGAGGGGTTCTTATGAGTGAAGAAAAATAAATAATAGTCCACATAACTCGATCACAAGAAAAGTTATTTGTTGGTATGTCAATCATGCATAAAGATACTAGAAGAAGAGAAAATAATGTTATGCCCTTATTCCTTAGTAAAATAATCGACAAAAATTAAATTATGATATAACCCTTTTATATATAAAACTTATGTTAAAAAAAGCTCAACATTGACATTATCATCTCTCCTAGCCCATTTAAAAGTGTTATTTACAACAATAATATAGTAAGTTCTAGACTTTACCAAGAAAGTAAAGAGAATACGATCACTTATGATATTGACATTTGCTCCCAAATCTATGACCCGGATATCTTGAGTAAAGTGATGAGAAAAAAAGGCATATGGACATAAGAGGGTTCCAGCTAGAGTTAATAATACTTAAGAAATAAGGTATGTAATACTCCTCTTTAGTAAGTATATCAAGATTGACATATGCACATGTAGAAGGTCCAATAGTCTTCTTTACAGCCTATGAACCCTTGGGCATCCTTGATGAGTACACTGACAAAGTCAAATTCAAAACCTTCTTACATGTGTTATAAGAATCAAATATGATGACACACTCTAGTCAAGCAATGGTCATAGATGTAATAATAATTTTGCATTAATCACTATTCACTTTGTTGACTTTTCATGAGGTGATTTATCTAATAAATGTCTTATGTATTCTTGACTCACGAATTAACTCCTCACCTAAGTAGATCACAATGAATATATGTTCATTCTCAGTTTTTATTGAATTATTTTTAGATATTTGAGTGTGTTAGATTCCTTATTTATGCATTTCAGCTTGATCACTAATCATTAGTTAAGTTGAGAATACTTTACCTTAGTATTAAGAATATTTCTATACTAAAATTGGAGGTGTGTCAACTAAGTATGAGTAAGGATTCATTTAATCTAATATACTCAAATGTATGAAGACCTATTAGAGACATGACTAGAAAGAGTTTTTGATACTTAATTATTTTATTGATGATTATTTATGACATACATAGATATATCTATTTTTTGATAGATCAAATGCACTTTTTATTTTTTTAGATATTTTATGAAATGATAAAAAATTAATTTTATAAAAAAATTTAAAAAATTAGAAATGATAATATATTAGAATATATTTTAAGGAAACTTAATGTTTATTATATCAATCATGAGATTATATACCATTAATTATGTATTGACATATATTCACATAATGAGATTACTAAAAGAAAAAATAAATATTTAATTTAGATGCTACTACTTTTGAAAAGTATTCTGAAATATCCTTTGAGAGATATAGTTATGACTATATTCTACATCATCAATCAAATATATTTTTAATTATTTTTTAGCGTGTGTCCTTACATATCTTATATTTTAGAGAAATATGTTTAACTTATCTTGTAAAGTTTTTGGGAACAAATGCTTTGTCCATGATCTTTCCTTCGGATTAGACAAGTTGGTATTCATGATCTTGAGATATACTTTCCTTTAATATTTTAGTACCTAAAGAGAGTCTAAGTATTCTTCATCAGGTACTGATACATTTTTAATGAGTGTGGATATTATTTTTTTTTGAGCAGAATTTCAATGCGAGTCATTAAGTTATACTTATACTTGGATTCTTGACTTTTTCTTTCTCAAATATAGCTTTGCTGGATCATCAATTAGTATAGAGAATCATTCATCGATTATATGTGAACATGTTGGTTATAATATGATATTACTCCCGTGAAGTTATTATATCTATCAATAAGTACAAAAATGATAGATTCTAGAAAAAGTGAGTTTTCTCAGCAAGTAAAATCTCTTTCAGGTTCAGATGAGATAGTATTCCACGAGTCCTCCACAGTACATACTCATGTTGAACTAGAAATTGGGAAACTTGTCTACTAGGACCTATAGTCTATACTAGGAGGAGACATATTCAGCTTGCTCAGGTTAAAGATGAGCTTATCGAGGAGTCAAATGATTCTGCAGCTCTCTCCTATGAGCTTTATATTCCAACCACTCTTTGGAAAGGAGAAAGGAGTTGTACTCATCACCTGATTTTATAGGTTTTATCGTATGCTTATCTTGTTTTTTTTTTTTTTTGGTTTATTTTTTACTTTTTTAATGGTATTAGAATACTTAAACTTTCTTTGAGATATTATCTTATTTAGGATATTGCTACCCCATAATGAAAGAAATACCTTTTCTTCACTTCAATGAAACTTAGAAATCACTACCATGACTTTGGGAAGATTTGTTGTTAGTTACAAGTACGTGCTCACTATGAAGATAAGTTCAAATAAGAATGTACATCATTTTAAGGCAAGATTTATACGAGAAGAGCCACTCAAATATTTAGTATAAACTACCGGTTATTTTCTTTCTGTTGATGAAGATTACCTCAATATGAATGTTTATTTTTTTTGTAACATCTCATATTTAGAGTATATTAGTTATACATGAATATATTTCTTCACAACGATGTTGAGGAGGAGATGTGTGTAAAGTAGTCATTTAGGTTTTAAGAAAAACTATGAGATGTAATTTATATATTGTGAAAGATATTGTATAATTTAAAGTTGTTATCGAGAGTATAGTTTGTTAAGTTTTCATAATAAATTATCTCTTTTGGGTTATATAGGTGGTTTATATATTTTTTTTTATTTTTTTGGAAGAGTCCTAATGAAAAAATAATTTTATTGATTATATACATAGATAATATTCTGATTATGTGAGATGATGAGTTGAGAATTACCTAACACAAGGAGAATCTTCAGGCACAATTTCATATAAAGGATCTTGTGGAATTCAAATATTTTCTTAGTATAGAAATAATTTATTATATGAGAGATATCATCTTGTCATAGATGAGATATATACTTGATACTCTTATATATATATTGGTCATTTGAATTGTGATCCAATATATACTAATATTGATTCAGATATTAATTTCATTTTTGATGTGATTTCTCTAGTTTATTTTACTATTTATCGATGAATTATGAAACATATTAACTATTTGATTTTGATTAAATTAGATATAACATATATAATTGGTATAATTAGTCATTTCTTATATTCTCCTTGATAGATTCACATTGATGTAGTGTTTCACATATTGATGTCTGCCAAAATATTTCAAAGACTTGGGATCTCTTTTAGGGATCATAACTACTTATAGTGACTGAATATTTAGATTTGAGATCTAATGCATAAGTATAGTAAGAGTGATAATGATAATTATTTATGAGATATTTGGATATATTATCTACTTGAGGAAATTAGATATCCATTTTTTTTCATATTACTTTTTGTTATGATAGTAAAATAGTAAGTCATAATATTAAATTCAATATTTCACTAGAGGACGGCACACATAGTATTTATAGGTTGCCCAAATAGAATTTGCTCTATATATATGAGCTTTGTTTGTATTCGTTTTATCGAGTTTTTTTTTTTGTATTATTTTTTATTATTATCTTGGAATTCAACAAAAATAATTTGACGAAGATTATTTTGACCAATAAAGAATAAATATTTTAATAATCAATCCTAAATATCTCAGTCAAATTCATTGCAATAAGTCTGACTCTTCAATGACTTATCTTTCTATTTAGTATAATCTTTAATGTAAACACTCGCTTTTACCCAATTATTAATTTTTTATAAGGTATAGATACAATTTATCAAGTCTTGTTGTAATGATATGGATTTTATTCAACATGACTTGTTACCATCTTAGATGATGGAGAGTTTTTGAATTAGAAATAAGAATCTGAAATGATTGTTGTAACATGAAAAATTTTAGAATCTAAGAAGGAAGATAATCAAAATTAATTACACGTGGTCTTGTCACGATTACTAGATCAACGAGGTAGAGAACTCCAGTGCTAGACCCTTCAAAAATTCCTATAGCACTTCTAGAGAGAAATGTAGTAAAACTCATCTCTAGGGTTTAGGATGGTGTAACTAATGAACTCGATGGTGATTTCCAAGTAATTTGATTAGTTTGCTCTAAGTTTTGTAGTTCAAAAGAATGTACTCAATAATTCAAAATGTAAACTATAGTAAATGTCTCTAGCATGTCCCTTGTTCCTGTAATTGGAACATGACATATAATCTCTAAAATTACTCTTGTTTTCTCTATCTTATGCAGAATAATGGGCATTCATACTTAAGGTCTTAAATTTGCTCAAAAGCTAGCTCGAATGTGGATGTTTGCCCCCAAACATAAATACCTATCTACACTCTTATGATTTTTTGATGTGAGTCATATCATTTTACTCACCTTGAAAAACAGGATGTCTGCGTATGAATGCACTCTGGGTGGGTGCACTATGGGTGGATTGCACTATGGGTAGCTTTCACTTCATGCACAAACCAGTGCATCGAGTATCTTTGTCCTAGGTAGTTGTTTTCTAGGTAGCCTTTTCTCGTTGACGGACAGTCTTATTTTGATATCGAATGACACGTATCCAAGCTCAAGATCCTAACTCTACTTAAATGCTAGCTTGAAGGTGAAAGTTTGTTCCCATACTTAAATGCTCATCTATACTCTTATGATTCTTCGATGTGAATCAAATCATTTTAAGAATCCTAGGTTTCCCTTCCCAGATAGCCATTTCATGCTAACAAACAAGTAGTTCAAAAATACTTAGACCCAAGGCCCTAGCCCCACACAAAAAAGTAGCTCAAAAATAGAGGTTTATCACCAAACTTAAATACTCATCTACACTTATGATTTTTCTTTGTGGGCTGTATCTTTGCATACCCCTTGAGAAGCTGGAAATTTGTGGATGACTACACTCTAGATGGCTACAATCAAGGTGATTGCACTCAAGGTGACCTGTTTTGTAGGTAGTTTCACTTCGTGCATGAATCGGATAGCCATCTCCTAGGTAGCTCTTTCTCTATTTGAAAAATAACCTTCATTCGATGCCAAATGATGTGGCATACATTAAAGAATCATAAAAATATAGATTAGTATTCAAGTTTTGGGGAAAAACTTCATATATGAGTTAGTTTTTGGGTGAAGTTAGGACTTTGGGCCTAATTGCATATCATTTTGGTATCAGAAAAAGGTTGTCCATCAGTGGAAAAGTGCTACTTAGGAGAGGGCTACTCTATGCACCAATTCATATATGAACAGTGTTTAAAAAAAATATAAACTAGGCACGCCTCAGGGCGAGGCGTGTGCAAAATGCCTTGAGGCACATGATAAAAGGCGATGGACTTGATAGGTGTATACTTTCTTCTATAAGGTATTTCGAGGCACGTTTAAAATGTGCCTTTCACGCCTCGAAGAAGACGTATGTCTATGGGGTGTTTGCAAAAAAATAATAAAAAAATTTTCGTAAACCCTAAACAATGTTGATTGATTTTTTGGTACTGTTTGAAAATTTCAATGCCGAAGATGACGCCGATGCTCATACGCTTGATATTCTTGATTTCTTGGCACTACTCCATATAATCCGACACCCATGCCAAATAATTTTTGGACCTTTTGTACTGCTCCATATAATCTGATGCCCGAGCCATATAATATCAATTTTTCCAGCATTGCTTCATAACTATATTTTTAATTTTTTACATATAAAGTTATATATTTATAGGTTACATAATTACATATAGTCATACATAGTAATAGTATATATAGTTATAAATATTTATCCAACTTAATATAAATAATTATATGTATTTTTTAACATATAAATTATAGTTATATATGTTAAAACATAAATTATAGATATAATATATATAATTATAAATATTTATACATATAGTTAATTAATTATATATAGTTATACATATAATTATAATTAGTTTTATAAAGTAAAACATATAGGTATTTAAATTATTATACATATAATATATATAGATATAAAGATAGATACATATTAATATATTTTATATATAATTATAAATGGCTATATATAGTTAAATATGTGGTTAAGTTTATGTATTGTATAAAAAATAATAATATATAGAATTATAGATATATAGTTTTGTATATAGTTAATATATAGTCATATATCTATATATAGTTAAGGTATAGAATATAGATAAATAATTCAAATAATTTATGAACAAAGTTATATCATCCCAAAAAATATATATGAATACTCATATAGATACACATTAGTATTCATAATCAATTTAAATAATGTAAATTCTTATTTTAATTTTTAAATTTCTTTTAATTATGTCTTGTTATAATTTTTTAGTCAATTTTATTATAATATAAAAATGTGAATAACTGAATATTATTATTAGTGTTTTTTTCAGGATGAGTTCATTCGATTTGAAAAAATCAAGAAAATTTTTTTTATGGAAATATGTTATTGAAATTATGGGGGGTAATTTTTAAGATGTAAATTTTGTAATCAAAAATATGTGAGTGAATAGACTCAAATATTACTTTGCTGGAACTCATCATGGTATGAAATCATGCCCCAAAATTAGTGAAAATATTAGGTTGAAATAAAAAGAGACATTGATCAATTTTAAGGATCAAAAAATAAAAAGAAATGAATTATTCCAAGAAATTAGTATGGATCCAACTACAATGAATGAGAGTGTCTTGTCCAAAATAAAAAGTATTTTAGGGAGTGGGACTGAGAGTGGGAGTGTGGAACCTATTTCTAGGGGACCAATGGATAAATTTACCATTTTACAAACTCATCAAAATACTTTGAATTCAAGGTGGAAGAAAGAAGAAAGGAATGAAATATGTAGAAAAATTAGTAGGTTTATTTATTCAAAAGGTCTACTATTCAATACTATGAATGATTCTTATTGGATTTCTATGATGGATGCTATTACAAAATTTAGGCTCGGGTTTAAGTCTTCATCTATGCACGAATTAAGGATATGAATTCTTAAAAAAAAGGTAAATAACCTAAGTAACATTATGGAAGATCACAAAAAAGTTTGAAAATAATATAGATGTTCAATTATGTTAGATGGTTGGACAGATGAAAAGAGTAGGTGTATTATTAATTTTTTGGGGAATAGTCTTGCTGGTATTTATTTATGAAATCAATTGATGTTTTTGATATAATAAAAAAATGAGGAATTGATGTTCAAATATCTTAATAACTTAATTCTTAGCTTTTTTAATGTTGAAAAAAGAAGAAGATTGTGGTGGATTCCTTGTTTTGCACATTATATTGATTTGATGTTGAAAGATATTGAAAAGTTAAATATTCATGATATTACACTTACTCGAGCTAGGTAAGTAGTGAAGTTCATATATGGTCATACTTGGGTTCTTAGCTCGATTAGAATATTTACAAAAAATCATAAACTTCTTTGTTCAGTAATTACAGGATTTTTTATTTTATTTCTTACTCTTTAAAGCCTTTATAAACAAAAACAAGGTCTTATAGCAATGTTCTCCTCAGAAAATTGGTGTTCAAGTAAATGAGCTAAAAAGGTAGAAGGTGTGAAAGCTCCAAGTATAGTATTGTTTGATCTAAATTTTTGGTCGCATGTTACTTTTTGCATTAAGATCAATGTTCCATTAGTTTGTGTCTTGAGAGAGATTGATTCAGAGGAAAGACCAACCATGAGTTATATTTATAAGCTAATAGATTCTGCTAAGGAGAAGATTGCATTTAATTGTGTGGGCATGAAGAGAAAATATTTTTTAATTTGGAGAAAAATTAATGCAAGATGGATTCTATAACTTCATCAACATTTACATGCAGCAAGTTACTATCTTAATCCTAAGTTATAGTATGATGATAAGTTTTCTAATATTAATGAGGTGAGAAATGAATTATTTGAATGCATGGATAAGATGTTGGATTATCGAGAATGTTTAAAAGTTGACATTCAGTTGAATTCATTTGACTAAGCAATAGGTGAATTTGAGGACTTGTATTGTAATTGATTCTCAAACATTAAGAAGTACTACAAACTAGTGGATGCATTTTGGGGTTCAACACCAGAGTTATAAAAGTTTGCTAATCGAGTCCTTAACCTTACTTGTAGTATTTCGGGATGTGAAAGAAATTAAAGAATATTTGAATTATTAATATTTTTATTTTTGTAAATTTTTATACATTTATTTCTATTTCAATATTTGAGAATTTTATTTTATTATTTTCAGATACATACAAAAAAAAGAAATAGACTTAAATATCAAAGGTTGAATGCTCTAGTATATGCAAGGTATAACACTAGATTGAGAAAACAAAGTCTATAAAAGAAATTAAATATTGATTCAATTTTGATAGAGGAGATTGATTTGGATGATGAGTGAATTGCGAAGAAAGAAGATTGTCTCCTCCCCTTTAACCTTTGTTGGCTTCAGGATGATGAGTTATTCAATCTTGATGCTATTAGAGTTGTGTCATCTAACTCCCAACAGACTCAAACATCATTGGATCAAATAATTTCTTTACATTCCTACAAAAGGAAATTTAATGAAGTACCAAGTAAGCACATAAAAATTAAAGTCATAAATTTGATTAAATTTAATAAAAAAACTTATAATATTTATAACTAATTATAATAATTTATATATTTTACTAGGTACAAGTAGAGAAAAAGACAAAGAGAATGAGTTTAATTTGACACCAATTGATGAAGATGAAGATTTAGATGAAATGGGTATATATGATAGTAAATATTTTCCTACTTTTAATATATTGGATGAGGATGATAATGCCTTTGAAGAGGAAAATTTAATTTGAAACAATTTATTTTTGTTCTTATTTTATGATTTTATTATGGTTTTTTGTGAAAGTTATAAATTTATATATATATTTTTATAATTCTAATGAATTATTTTTTTGTTTTTATTTTGATATTTTATTTTATATATTTAAAATATTAATTAATTATATATTGTGAAGCTCAAAAAACTTATGTCTCTACGTCTTGAAGCTTACAATTTGCCTCACGAATACAAAAATATCACGTCTTATGTTTTTGTTTTTTAAAACTTTGGATATGAAGTGAAAGCTACCCAGAGTGTAGTTATTCATGGACGTCTAATTTTTCAAGGGGTATGAAATGATACGACCTACATTGAAGAATCATAAGGGTGTAGTTGGATTTTTAAGTTTGGGGACTAACATTCACCTTTGAGCTTAAATTTTTTAGTATGTTTTCTTTAGATTTCTTTTTATTTAGATTATATGTTGCTCGATTTTTTAGTATTTATGCTGCTTTGAAATTTTCTTTCTGAATTAAAGTCTAAATCAAAAAGTAGAAAGTACATTGATAAAAAATAAAAAAACAAAAAATAAAACAAAAAATAAAACAAAAAAATAAAAAAAAAATAAAAATAAAAAATGCATTGATAATTATTACATTGATTTCTGAATACTTAACCCATCTGATTTTTGGTCAGAGACTCGTTTGGTTTTTGCCATAACGTTTTACCAACTTATTGCAAATATCTCCTCTTAGGGTTGCAAGTCCTTAAGTGGAAACATGAAGATTAGTTCATTTATTAACACATGCAGACTCTCCTCTTATTATTGGAACTTGTTTCCTATTTATCAACATATGCAGCTTGATCATATATTGATGATTTTTATATGTTCCAGCAAGTATTTGACAACATTATTAATAGAGAAGTACCATGGCCTAGAGTGCCGGAGGATATGACTGCTGAAGCATGTGATTTGATTGACAAGTAAGACTAGTTCAGTTATTATGTTAATTCTTTTCCCAGCACATCTTGCTCTTTCATGAACTTTTTGTCCCCATTGTTGTCCATACTTCATATGATTTTGTATTGAGGGTTATCCATTTGGGACAAAAAACAAATATTTCATGTGGTAAATTGGCAAAATCAGTAAAAATTTCTGGAATTATCAATTTCATTTATTTCTATCATTTTTATTAAATGCACCCTTAGTTGTTTTAGCATGATTACATAAATTCTAACATATTGAAATCTCATTAGAATTGCAAAGTTACAAATTTTTGAGCAAGAATAGCATTGTGATGATTGATCATATTCATATGAAAATTTTTGTGTTTCATGTATGTGATAGAGGTCATGTTTTGGTGTGATGGAGATGACAAGTATCTTCGTCTAAGGATAGTAAGTCTTGGATTTGAGAATCATCAGACACAGTCTCTTCAATTTTCAGGAGTAAGATTGTCGTATTATTAACTTTTCATAGATCTTGTGCTAAAAGCATGAGTCTTATGCAATGGGTATATCTCCACACCCTTAATTGTTTATCTTGATTTGACATTTGGTCAACATTTACATTTTATCGATACTAAAACATTATATATAATGTGATTTTGTTTTCAAAACTTTATTATGGTATTATCATAAGAGTAAAGAGAAATATATAAGAACTCATTATCATTTTCATCATGGAACCATTGGGCTATGGGCTATGGGTTATGTTAACCATTGTTGATTGGCAATGCCAACTATACCTATGTCATATTTTATAATAATGAGGGGTGAGATTTTCCTCAATCATCTTAGTCTAATGGATGAAATGTGTCTTAAGAGGTTTTGTATGTGTTTTTGACTGATTTTTAATATGAATACCTAACTCTTGTTGTTATGATTTCGACATTTATATTGCCATAATGATCTTCCTCTAAGAGAGAATATGTCATGCATCATTAAGGTGCTCCAATAAGTAGTGACATCTCACAATCCTATCAAGTTTTATCATGTTAGGTATGGTTGATTTATTTTTTCTAGATAGATTTATCTAGTTTTTGGTGAGTTTTTTTTTCTTTATCAAAGATTAAAACTATAAATTAGTTACATCAAGTGGATTATATAAAAGTATTTTGAAAATTATTCAATAAAGATTGAAAGATAAAAATATATTATCAACAGATAGCTTGAGTTCTTAATAACTTTTATAGATAGAGAAAGATGGATAGATCTATTGTCAGATCCATTGACATATGATACTAAACTAGTTTTAGTTGAGATTTATACACCATTGTTATCTCTTTTATAACAATTCATAAAGTTTAATAGTTCTGTTAAAATTATCATATATTTGGAATTTTGAGTAAAATATGATGTTTATATATGATGTGGGTTATATCTAGGATGAGTTTGACCCAATCCTATTTTCTAATTTGATATGCGAGCCTTTATGAGCCACTCACAAATATCTAGTTCAGTAAAAACTTCATGCTCTAGATGTTCAGTTCTGGGTATGAGGAGGATGTATTAAAAATTATCCCACATCATAAATTTTGTATTAAATGTAATGTTTATATATGATATGAGTTTCATCTTCCTTTGAGCTAGTTTTTGAGGATGAGTTTGGTCCAATTTCATTTTCAATAAGTTCTATAATACTAACCTAGCTTGAGTTCGTGGTGTAGGCGCATCGCAAGTGCTAGACATAGATATTATATTGATACAATTTCTATATTTAGTGACTAATATAATATATTTCTTATTATATCTACTAAAAATTTATCCTAATTTTTTAATACATATTTATCTTCTTTTATTCTTAACTCATGTTTGATAGGTTTATGATATAACATTTTCTTACTATTATTTGTTCTCTTTTCATTAATTTTTTTTAGTATCATTAATGTTATAGCCAATGATGACAGCTCCAAAGGCATTGGAAATGAGGACTTTAATTTGAGCATTTTTATTTTATCTAGTAATTTGTGTATGTCATATTTCTTTTATAGTTTACTTTTCAATGAGTTTTATGAAAAAAAATTGAGGCATGGATGTTGTGAAAACATTTTAGTATTTTTTATTTGGGTTATCCATCTAACTGTTATCAAAATCATATGATTCACAATTTGATTTATGATTTGATTTACGATTTGATTCATGATTTGATGCATGATTTGAGAGATAAATGATTTGATTCTTTAAAAGAATCAAAAATATGCATGAATTAAATCGCTGAATCGCAAATTGATTCACATGAATTGATTTAATACCGATTCTCAAGGGATCAAGATTCTCAAAAAGTCAAAAAAATAAAAATTAAAATATCAAAAAAAAATATCAACTATAGAAATTTATTAATGTGGAAAAAAGTAACTCTGACCTTTGGTATTATGAATATAACGTGAAAAAATAATAAAATACCAAAAAAGTCACAAATAAAAAATAAAATATAAAAAAAACTACTAACTATAGGAAATAAGAAATAATTAATGTAGAAAAAAATCACAAAAAATTTAATACACGATTCGATTCTCGATTCACTAAACAAGTATTTTGATTCTCTATTTAAATCTCGATTTAATAACTATGATCAATCTAAGATTAGGTTGAATCCATTACATCGAGTTCATACTATTCTTTGAAAACCTAGTATGATTAATATATGAGAATAAATTTGTTTTTTTAAGGTTTTTTGATTATTGTTTTTGATTACTCGGGTGTATTTATTTAAAGAAATGTAATAACTTTTTTCTATAGTTATGCATTTTCATAAAATAATAAAAAACTAGTTTAATCATAAAATTAAAATTATTAGGTGTGACAATGTACTTAAGTATACAATATGCTTTTAGTTTCCTTTTTCTTTGTTCACTTAGACAATTTCTATGATCAAGTATGACAATTGTTCTAAAGAAAAATATAATAGAAAGAAAAAATAATAATTTGATTCAATTTGTTAGAGTACTTTTATGTTGAGTAAAGCAATCTCTAATAGTCTAGTCTAGCAAATTTTTTATAATAATGATTTATTTTTGTTTTCATAAATGTGTGTGTGTGTGTGTATATATATATATATATATTAGAAGAGTTCACACGAAAGAGTAATTTTCTTATTTGTTTATGTGGATGATATTATTACTTGAAATGATAAGTAAGAGATATTTTAATTCAAGTAGTTTCTTTGGAGTTGATTTCTAATGAATTATTTCAGTTGGTTAATATAGTTTCTTGAGAGTGAGGTTTTATAATTTCTCGGAGATATGATTCTAACATTTTATAAGTATGCTTTGATTTTTGTAGAATTTGACCTTATAGATAATATGTTGAGATTTCTAATTTTTTATATTTATCATTTTTTATTTTACCTTTTTTTTTATTCTTCTTTATTCTTTGATGGGAGCACCCAAATTGTGGGTCGCCCCAATTATTTTGCCCTCCATATACGGGGCTTTCATATATGCTATTTTCATAGTATATTTTAAAATGTTTCATTTTATTTGAATTATATATTTACATGGTATCAGAGCAATGATTATATTTGTGAGTTAGTGGTTTCAAACCCTAAGGATAGGTGCACAAGAATTTGTAAAAAAAAGAATTTGGTAGTTTAGCTCTGCGCTCAATATATGCCTACGCACAGTGTAGGTGTATGCAATGATTAGCATGTGCAATGGAGGCAAAGGCGTGCAGAGGTGCACACACAGTAAGCGAAGCACTACGTGTTAGTTGCAACAGTAGATGCACAGTAGAGGTGTGCCTGCACGTGCTGTATTTTTTTTTAAAGTAAATCCTAGTCGGCGTTGGTTGTGGCGATGACGGTGGTAGCCAATGGCATGGGGGAAGAAGGTTGTAGACATGATTTATTTTATAAAACCCTAGTTAGTTTCCAAGAGTTTTGTGGTTTTTCTAAAAAAAAAAAGATATTGAGTGTGTTGTTTTTTGTATTTTTTGGAGGAACTATATTGTGTGACATATATGAATTATTAAAATAGAGATAGATGAAGTAGAATATCTATTTAGTAAACTCATTATAGAAGGATATGTCATATAGAAGGATATGACATATATGAATTATTAAGAGCATTACATAGCAGTAAAATAGATAGGCTAACTATCAGAACTATCTAGGTATCCTCATAGGCTTTATCTATCATGATATTTACTAGAGAGGAGTATACAAAATTTCTCTCTAAGACTACAATAAATTATTTTCTTTCATGTAT
This sequence comes from Sapria himalayana, assembly GCA_029783825.1. Lineage (NCBI taxonomy): Eukaryota > Viridiplantae > Streptophyta > Magnoliopsida > Malpighiales > Rafflesiaceae > Sapria > Sapria himalayana. The sequence continues at coordinate 3,185,968 of JAREIK010003173.1, forward strand.
CACTGGTTGTTTCACCTATACTATTATTTTAAATTCTTAGATTATTAATACATGAGCAAACATTCATATTACTTGTAATTATATTTTATTTTTTATATTATTTTTTATATTATGGGAAAATTATTGTTGCCAATGAAGGATGTTTACAAGTTCATGGATATAATACTATTTAGTTTGAATCTTTGTTATTTTTATGTTTCATGCTTATTCTTGATTGTCGTATTAGTTTACTATTTGTGAGTTATTTTTTTAGACAATTTAATTCTAATTTTATTTTTATTTCGAATGATGTTTATTTGTAAGATTAGTAAACTTTGAAAAAGATTTTATTTAGAATTGAGCAGACTAGATTATATATATATATATATATATATATTTCAATGATAAGATCTTTTTCTACATGTATGAGTAATTTTGACTTGTTATTTGTACATTCTCGGTTTGGATATCTACCAATAATTAAATTGAGAATATTTTATCTAGATTTTAAGAATATTATACTTGTATAATGTGAGACATATTAGCTAGGATAACATACCAATACTTCCTATCCGACATGCTAGTTTGATTTGGGTAGGAATTCATTTGATTTGATATACTCAAACATATGGAGATTTGACAGAGATATTGCTAATGAAGGATTTAGTTATTTGATCATGTTTATTAATAACTATTTAAGATATATATGGATATATCTTTTTTATTTTTATACATTTAACAAAATGATAAAAACTCGATTTGATAAAAATATTAAAAAATCAAGAATTGATAATGTTGTATGAATCATGTGATTATACACCAGACTTATTATACAGTTACACCTTAACAAAATGAGATGACTGAAAGGAGAATAGATATCTGACTGAGATGACTCGGACACTGCAAAATATTCCAAAATATTTTAGCGGAAAAGTAATTTTAATAAAAATCTTCATTAATTAGATATTTTTTTATTTTTTTTTCAGCATATTCCTTTCTAGATCTTACATCATAGAGAGATGTTATTTATTTTATATCTCAAAGTTTTTTGATATATTTGTTTTTTTGTCGATCGCTCCACAAGACTAGACAAAGTGGTATTAGGGTCTTGAGTTGTATTTTTTTTGGATATTCTTGTACCCAAAGAAGGTACAAGTATTTTTCACCATAGATTTATATGATTTTATGAGTGCATATATATATATATATAATATATATATATATATATATTTATGACTCAATATGATGTTACTACTATAGAGTTATCATACCTACTAACAAATATAAATATATTGAGTATAGAGAGAATGATGATTACTGAGTAGGATAATGTCATTCAGACCCAGATGACGTGGTATTATAGGAGTCTATCCCAATACAAACTCATATTGAGTTTATAACTTATAAATTTGACCATCAATGACTTAGAGTCAATACTAGGAGAGTGAAACATGTCCAGTTCTTTCAAATCAAAGATGAGTTTAATGAGAAGCTAGATAATCTTGTAGTCAATCCCTGTAATCTTTATCTTTCTATCACTCTAGAAGGGACAAATGAGTTATATTCGATACCTAATTTCACAAGTTTTATTATATTCTAATCTTGTTTTTTAATTTATTTTATTATTTCTCTTGATAATATTAGTATATTGCATACCTAAGTTTCCTTCTGAGACATTTTGTTCAGGATGACATTAGGTCATGAGAGGACAAAATACATTGCGGTAGATTAGTTTTTTGTTAGAAAAAAGATTCAAGATGAAATCATGACTATAACATACATTCAAATAATAAAATAGTTAATAGATATCTTCACAAAATCTTTAAAAAGATCTCAAGTTATCATTCTTTCATTCTATAAGTATCACAAATGAGTTGTATCATGTTGGTATGATTTATTTTTTTAGGTATGGATCTCTGTGTCTTGCCGAGTGCAACATGGTTTTTAACACGGGTTGTGCTAGCATGACACGGCTCTAAAAATGGGCAACTTAGCAAGGCCTATCGTATGTCTTTTTCCTTGGTCATGATGGGTCATGTCGGATTGTGCCAAGCCGGGTCAGACCTAATCAGGCTAGCCTGGTTCATTCCCGGCTAACTCGGTTCATTCCATGCTAGCCTGGTCCATTCTAGGCTAGTCTGGTCCATTCCAGGCTAGCCCGGTCCATTCCATGCTAGCCCGGTTGATTCCAGGCTAGCCCAGTTTATTACGGGCTAACCTGGTTCATTCTAGGATAGCTTGGGTCAAGACCGGACTAGCATGTTTGGTCGGCTGGGCAGAAATTGGTCCACATGGATTGTCGTGTTGGGTCTTGACGTGAGGTGTCTTTTGTGTTAGGAACTTTGGTTTGCCCGACACAGCTTGAGCCGTGACACGGGCCATTCCGAGACATGTCTAGGCACGGCTTTGAATTTTGTCGTGCTGTGCCAGGCAAGGCTGAATCATGTCATGCCTAGCGTTGTGCCAGACAAGGTTGAACTTTGGTTGGCCTGACATAGCTCGAGCCATGCCATGGACCATTCCACGGCATGTCCAAGCACAACTCTAAATCTTGTCGTGTTGTGCCAGACAATACTAAATCATGTCATGTCTCGTGTTGTGTTCGGAATGTCCAGCCCAGCTAACACTTCTATCTCATCCAAGTTATGTATTGTGGACTTATAAGTATCAGTTTCATAGGAATGTTTAAATTTTTAGCTTTTCATATGCATACTTTTTTAAAATTTTTTTTTGCTCTTCTTTATGTTTTGATGGGAGCACCCATTTTGTGGGATGCCCCAATTATTTTGCCATTTATATAAAGAGTTTTCGTGTATGTTATTTTTTAGTATATTTTTAAATGTTTCATTTTATATGTGTTAAATTTCTATCCAATATATTAATAGTGACACTAAATTCTTCATCTCATATCTTTTTAGTTGGATGTAAGTATTTTTGATGATATTGTCTAATACAAGAAAAGTATAAGAAAATTCAATAATTTAAATTTTGCCAGATCAAATACATGATACACTATTAACATAGTGAGATATTTTCTAAATTCTTCATGTCATATTTGTAGTTTTAAAATGCATGCCTAGATGGCAGACATGGTGATGCATGATTGTGGCACTGTGCCTCACAGGAGGTGATGCTCCTTAACAAAGGCATTACTTAGGCATGAGAAGAGTGTGCTCCATGACAAGGCACAAGCTTCCATGGAAAGGTGTTTGCCGCCTTCTAATAATAAAACAAAAAAAAAAATTGTTTCCAAAACAACACCTCACGTGCCTCCCTCCCTCGTGTTTTTCTTGTAATAATGTATAGTGAAAGTAAAAGTTTAAGTAGATTCTAACTCAAGTGGAAAAAAAGATCTTAAATAGAAATATGCTCATTTGGTTAATGAGAAAATTTTGAATACTCTCATATTCATTTTTTGTGATAAAATAATAAATGGAGAGATATGTAGACACAAGCAACATCTTGTTGGTAGTTTTATAAATGTTGCCAAAAAAATAATCAAAAAATATTCAAGAAAAAATAAATGTGTAAATGAGTACAAAAAATCACAAAAAAAAGCAAAACAACACTGATAGCCAAAAATTGAATGAAGATTTGTTTGTCTTACAAGATTAAAATGTTGATGAGGAAAAAGTTGTAGAATGGGTGTGACTAATATTTTTAGTTGAGATAATAACTAAGGATGAAGTATTGATGAATTTCAATTTTCAAAGAGACAAAAGATAAAAAAGTCCCATAGATTGTTTTTTCACTTTTAAGCTAGAAATGATTATTCAAAATAGAGAGAATGCAAGATAAATCAAACTATTATCAATGATACTTATAAAAAGGAAGCAAGAGAGAGATTGCATGCTTACCACAAGGTAGATGAAGGAGACTACTATTCCATTTAATGTGGTCATTCACTTGAGTTTTCAAACAGTGATTAAAGTTATTATAAGCTAATATAGTGTGGGCACGAAGAGACCAAATCTTCATAATGCACGAGTTACTAATCTCATGAAGAAATTGACTCTCATTAAGGATTTGATGAAAGATTAGTCTATTGAATGGATAAAAAAAGGTGTTCAATTTGTTGTATCAATGGATCGATAGGAGAAAAAACTTTAATGAACTATTTGGGTAGTTGTTTAAATGAAATTATGTTAATGCAATCTATTAATCAAGGGGAATTATTTAAAAATTAGATGGTGGGTATTAGTGAAGAAAATATTATCTAAGTGATCATAAATAATCATTAAAGTTATGTGATAGTAAATAACTAATAAATACTACTTATTTGATTGTTATTTTATTATAGAATTTTAATTATTTATGTTTATAACTATTAATTTATATAGATGTGATTAAATCATTACTAATGCACTGGATCCTATAAGAATTTTAAAGTTAATTGTGTTTGGTCTTGATCACTACTGAGATGATTGACTAGTGTGGAAGTTTGTCATATGGATCTACCATGTGGTTGGTAAGGGGGGATTGTGGGAGGGTGGAAAAAAATTTTTAAAAAACTAATAATTTTTATAAATTATTATGTTTAATATTATAAAGGGAAGTTGGAATTAAGAGGTAGTTTTCTGAACAAAGCGATTTGCTAAGGCATACTAACACTTGATTTGCAACAATTTTTATAGTAATATCTCATTTGCCATAAAAATAATATGATTAGTCATATACTAAATAGGAAAAAAATAGAAGAGGAAAGCTATAGGTAATATAGTTCTAATATTTTCATTTTGTAGTACTAAAACCTTTTGCTTAAATGTGATTGACCCTCTTGCTCGTATACTTTTATTGTTTGATAGTGAAGAAAGGCTTTTATAGGCTACTTTTATGAGGATGTGGGTAGTGCTAAGGATACAATAGTGAAAAGTTTATTTGAGAATAAAGAGAAGAAAAGTACAAAGAAATTATAAAAATTATTAATAAGAGAGAGATTTAGTTTCATCAGCCTTTACATGTGGCCGGACACTTTTAAATCTCAAATTTTTCTATGATAAACCAAAAATAAAGCATGATATAAATATATTGAGTGGTCTATATAAATATATATTGAAGCTGACAAGAGACATTATTATGCAAGAAAAAGTTGTGATAGAAGCATCTTTGTACACAAATATCAAAGGATTATTTGAGAATAAATTAGTTGTTAAGATAATAAAAACTATACCACCATGTTAATTATTTAGTTTTATTTATTTAAATAATTTTAACAATATATATATATATATATATTGTTAAAATAAGTTAAATATTTCACAAAATTATTTCTCTTAATTGCAGCTGAAGGATGGGCTGTATATGAAGTTTTTGCTCTATACTTTCAAAGATTTGCAATAAAAGTTCTCAACCTAAAATATAATACATCGGGTTGTGAGTGAAATTAGAGTATAATTAAAAAATTAAGTTAATAAAATACTTATAAGTAACAGTACCTTGGACATAAATTACATGTTCAAAGTTTAAGATATATTGATAAGTTTATGTTTATAAATTTATGCAGATTTATAGTAAGGAGAAACAAGCTAGACTATCAATATTTGAATGATTTAATATATATAAAGTATAATCAAGACTTAAAGAGAATATACAATAAACATAACATCATTGATATGATGTATTTGAAAGATAATAGATGATAATAATGAATAATTGAATGGAAGAATTGGAGATGAAGATTCTTATGAAAGTGCACAAGATAATTTTGTATTTGATGATGATGATTTAAAATGGAATAATATTGCTAGAGTTGGTGGATCTGAGAAGCTAGACAAGTTCATGCTCAAGCACAATACCAACACTAAGATTTTGTATCATATTGTTGTCGTCCTGTCCTACATCAAGATCATTATCTATCTAGTTTTGATATTGATTGCTTAGAATTTTAGTTTCATTGTGGAATTTATCTATTAGGAATTGAAGAGTCATCAGTGTGTCTTCCCTAATCTCTTAAGCATGTAAATGTTTCTATAATATTTGGTGTCAAATTCATTTTCTTGCCTACAATTATATTCACAACAGACAAAGAAGATTTTAATGCTGGAGTAAATATCAAATAATTGAGTAAATTACATATCATTTTAGATAGCATAGGATATGTAGATTCATAAAATTTCTACCAACTCAATATATTAATTTTTTATATCTGTCAGAGATAAGTATGGATCATAATTGATATCTAAATATTTCGATAACTCACATAAATTGGATGACAATTTTGTTGTCTACCCTTAGCTACTTGACTAAAAAATTCATTATATGTGGATACATAATATTTTCATAATTATATTTATTTTCAATATATTTATATAAGTTTTGTATTTATTTCTAAATTTTATTCTCTAGTTTTTATGGTTGATTTATGTAATTATATATGAATTTTATCATATTTTTGATAATTATAATCTAATCTCTAGGATCCATATAGGTAGCTAAGTAATAAAATAGCTAAGTAATATATTTTATTTCTATTACAATAGCTATGTTATTAAAATATTTTATTTCTACTACTCTATTATAATAAATCAAAACATAATAATAAATTCATTTTATTCAAATAATCATAAAATATTTTCATTGGAGGTGGACGTACCAGTGCACAAAGCTTCTGCTTTAGCATGAGATTTGTGAGAGATTAAAATCTCGACGAACTTATCCTCAAATATCGAAGAGACAATGACTGATGAATCTTGAAATAGAGACGTATTTTCATTGGACAAATATATTTGTCATCGAACCAAAGTTTGACCTCTAATATTAAATGAAATACAAAGGCTTTCCAGGTGGTCATTCATCTAAATATTATTTTTACTCAACATATTTAATTTTAGAGTTCTTATGAGATCTAATTTATTAGTATTTATATAATCGCATATATAGAATATTATTTTGTTAAATTATTTTTATTGAATTTATAATATTGTAAAATATTTAAAACATTTTTGTTAGTGGAATCAATCATTGTTAAATTGAATATTTATGTAGGATTCATATGTTTTTAATTTAAAAAAACTCTCATTTTAATTATGAAATAAGTTCCTAGATATAATTCTTAAGTTTTATTACTTTTCTTGTAATACATTATAATGTACTTTAAAAAATATTTTTTTTTTATTTTTTGTTATTTATTTAATTTTATATCTATCTATCTATCTATGTGTGTGTGTGTGTGTATATATATATATATATATATATATATTCATTGTAATAGATTTCTTGATACATCCAATAATGGGTCTCTGAGTTGTCTTATTGTCCATTAGATAGATGTTTTTCTATAATTATAATAATCTTACATTCATTTTTCTTATTTTTGTAATAAATATTTTTTCATAATTGTGATATCTAATATTTTACATCAATTTTGCACATACCATGACAAATTTCACGGGAAGAAAGTGATCTCACCTTTCTTCGCGCTAAGATGGAAAATTCATCAGAAAAGGTTGGCGAAGATGTTAAATCCATAGTTTCTTTGCTTGATTTTGTGCCACAAATGACTTATGGGATGAAGATAAGCATATGAGAATATAAATTAGAACAAATAAGACAAAAAAAACCTACATGTAGTTGGGCCAAGTAGAAGGACAATGTGAGTTAATTCATAATTGAAAAATAATCATGATGATGATCATTAATCAAGTTTTATTTCAACTACTCGACACTAGTTGTATGGATCTTATTTTTCGAGTTTTCTATATAAACTTGTATCCAATTTCTTTTTGGCCTATCTTTAATTATTTTTCTATCTATATTTGAATAGTCTCACACTTTCTAACTGGTATACTAGGTGGTTTATATTGGATATGATCAAATAATAATAGATGAGTTATTTTAATCTTATTCTAAAGATTTTATTTTTAATTTTATTATTAGTAATCTTATCACACATTTTTTTTTATTTTTCTCATCTTTGTTATTCTCATGTATTGTATATATATATTTTTTGATATCTCACAATATTTACTTTCATAAAACATCATTGATCTTATAATTATTCAATAAAATTTTTATTTTAATTTATTTGATATTTATCTATCACAAAGAATTCTTAGGATAATTTTTTATTTAGTTGTTCTAATTTCAATCTTATGAGATATATCATTGTCAATCTCTCAGTTTTTACTTAATATTGAACCTACATATTTAAAATGACTGATATTTGATACATATTCCTTTCTTATTTTGATTATCACATGATTATCACTCTTAACATAAATAGACTTATATTTCATATATTTCATATTTTTACGACTAATCTTAAATTTCTTAGACTTAAATATTATCTTCTAAATTTTTTAGGTTTCAACTTAACCCTTCTTCAATCTCATACTCACATTAACTAATATTATGTCATCTATAAATATCATACCAAAAGATACTTTCTTGGAGATCTTTTGTCAATTCATCTATAATTAGCAAAAAAATATAATGACTGAGTAATGATTTTTTATATAGTCTCACAGCTATTGAAAATTTATGAATGGCATATTAAACCAATCTTACTCTAGACACACAGACACATACATAGACACACACATAGAAAGAGAGATGCACTTATCACTCCTAAGTACTACAACAGCAAGTTTTTCCTATGATATTTTAGTACTCTTGCAACAACTATGTGTCTATTAGCATAAGATTTAATAAATTTCACAACATCCATGATGCTTATATGTTGCATTATAATTTATAACTCTATAAGTCTTTAGACTAGAGGTGTCAAATAGACTATGTCGGGCCGCTTCGGCATGGTTTTTGAAGGCTCATCCGTGCTAATAGCCCGGCACGGTATAGTAATCGTGTCGTGCCTTGTCCAACACAGTTTATTTAGGCAAGGCCTGGCGCAGCCCGGTTGGCACTACCAATTTTTGGCGGTGCCGGGTCAGGCCCGTACGGGTGGTTTAAAAAAATTAATTTTTTTTTATTTTTTTCATTTTTTGTTTATAATATTTATGTAATTATAAAATATAAATTAGATTATATTTAAAAATATTTAAATTGTAAATTGTAAATATTTGAATAGTTATAAAGTTTATTTTTTTTAATGTTATTTGTTTTAATTACGTATTAATTAGATTAGATTATAAATTATTAGAATTATATTTTAGAATTTTTAATGAAATTATTAAACAAAAAAATAAAATAAATACAAAATTTATTTAACAAAAATAACAAAGTCACACTCACAAAGTCAAGTGTCAAATGGCCAAACCAAAGTAAATACAATAAAAATAAAAATAAAACATAACTCAGAATAAATAAAATATCGAAATTAAAAATCAGAATAAAACATAACTCATAAGTAAAAGTATAACTGTAACATAAGTGTCACTATTAGCATGTCGTAATCCCGTAATCATCAAGCATCAAGTAGGGGTGTAACTGAGCCGAGTCGAACCGAGTATTAGGCAGGCTCGGCTCGGCTCGGCTTTAAAGGAGTAAGCTCAAGCTTGTTCACGAGCTTGTTTACGAGCTGACGAGCTAAGTTTGAGGGTGCTCGGGCTCTGTTCGTTTAACTTACGAGTCTGTTCACGAGTTTGGTTCACGAGCCTATTTATGAGCTGACGAGCTGAGTTTAAGGGTGCTCGGGTTCGACTCGTTTAACTTACGAGCCTTAAAATGATATTCGGGAATTAAAGAAAATGTTCATCTAAAATAACCAACATACAACTAAATAAAAAAGATAAGATAATAAAAGTTCAATTAACTTGATTGAAATTCAAGAGTTAAAATATTCATCATGTTCATTTGTAGGAAAAATTTATTGTGCATCAAACATTCCCCATCTTTACGAGCCTGTTCACTAGCTTGGTTCATGAGCTGTTCACAAGCCTGGTTAACGAGCTTGCTCACGAGCCTATTCACGAGCCTGTTTACGAGCTGACGAGCTGAGTTTGAGGGTGCTCGGGCTCGGCTCATTTAACTTACGAGCCTCAAAATGATATTCGGGCTCGGCTCGTTTAACTTAATAAATGAGTTCGAGCGAGCTTCTAACGAGCCTAACGCCGAGCAACTCGCGAGTAGCTCGGCTCGGATATAACCCTAGCATCAAGTAGTAACCTCATCAATCATCCATCGACGTATCAATATCATCATCAACCTCAATATCAATATCACTATCATATGGATCATCATTAGTAATCAACTCATCCGCTTTCATTATAGTTCATGTCTCAGCACAATCTTGGATGCTAAACTCTTTCATGCATGCTAAAGTCTCAATAATATCTAGACGTAATCTTGACCTCTTATCCGAAATCATATTCACTGTAACAAAAAAAATAGACTCCGATGCTACGCTCGATACCGGATGAGTCGGTAGATCCTATATCATCTTAGATAGCAAGGGAAAGGTGGATTTATATGATTTTTATCACTATAATATATCAAGATTATCAGTATTAGAATGTGATAGGATTGAGCAGTAATCAGTATCTAAGTATCGAGATAGCTCGCTTTTATTCGACGATCCACCCCGTCATTTCTCCTTAGCTAACTGAATGGAAAAATCATCATCTCTAAATATGGTATCAATGTCTATACTCACAACCTCACCACCACAATACCTAGTATTGTAGTATGTGAAAAGGTCTGTCAATTTCTTATGAATAAACCCTTCAGGTAGGTCTTTCAGGTTCATGCATTAGTAAATGTAAGTCAAAATATTATCTACCTCTTTCACCTTAACCCTAAGGTTCATGCATGCAGCGAGACAATAAAGAGATGAAATAGTAGACTAGTATTTAAGTATTTGGTTTTTATCTCTGCAACCATATGGCTAAGTATCGGTCAGCTCGATACTTCCTAAACATGCTACTAATGTTACATATGTACCTGAGTGCAATGTAAGTTGTGGGAGTATAAACCGATAGAACATATGGTTCGTCGTGTCATAAAAAATCTTTAGAAATTTTATAAATGAAATTCCTAAAGCCCAATCAGTGTCGTCAATAAAAGGTTTGTCACTCTTACTAATGACGTAGTTGGATATCACATGTTCGTATCCAACACATGACTCCAACATCAGGTACTTGTAATTCTAACGGTGACTCACATCTGATTAGAATTTCTTAAGATTCGCAGACAAACAGAGACTACCGAACTCCTATTATCTGCGAGGCGTGCGAATGTATTTTAGTGAGTTACGTATGTTTTCAAAAGTGGGGGAACACACATTCATCCTTGTTTGTATAATCAAATTAATCACGTGACACATGCATCTGACATGGAAAATCTTCCTAATATAGCATTTCTAATATTCTTAACAAATATATTAATCGCTACTCCATTATTAGATGTGTTATCAGATGTGATACTAATAATTAAATTTTGAATTTTATATTCTTTAAAGATTTTCATTATACACTCAAAAATGGCATGACCATAATGAGGATGGAGAATCTCAGAAAATCCTAAAATTTTTTTATTCATGATCCATTTAGAATCTACATAGTAGGCGGTGAGACATACATAAGATGTATCATCCTGACTAGTCCGGATATCGGACGTCACAGACATCACTTCACTATATGTCATAAATTTATTAATTATTAATTATTTTTTAATTTATAATATTTTAGTATGTCTTTCCTAGATATTAACAAAAGTTGAGAAAATGACTGAATGCTTATTTCTTTGATAGTCTCTCCTTTAAATAAGAATCAATGTCCCACCTATTTTAGACACATTTACTGCTAATTTACTTTAGGGAATACAATTATTGCTAATTTATTTTAGAGAATATAATTACTGCTAATCTACTTTAGGGAAGAATATATACAGCTAATACACAGATTTATATCTTCAAATCTGAGTAATCAACAACTCACCTCTTTTGTCTTTGATAGATGTGAACATAAGAATTCTATGATAAGTAGACTAAAAATATGTCTGCATGATACTTACTATCCTTAGATTTTCCAAAAATATGATCAGAAGATCCATCAATGTGATAAGTTTGGTCATACATTCCCTACCCAACTCGCCGTGATATATGAAATGGGTAAATTTTGAGACTGAACTGGATCCAGTCTCAAAAAATATAGTGCTAAGTTGGGTTTGCTTAGGATAGAATATACCATATTTTTTGGTGCATAATTCGGCATGCCTCTTAATGTGCTCAGTCACAAATACACTCTTATAAGTTAATATTTTCTTACAATATTTACATAGTATCATTTCTTCTTCCTCGCTCCTAATATTTTTTGTTTTATTATATTAAAATGAGTCCAAACTAAAGAAGTATTCCTAATTTTTTGTTTTTTAGATATTTAGGTTGAAATGACCGGAGAAACCAAAATTTTTGCAGTCTCGGACCTTTGTCTAAGATTTTTATTTTCTAAATTTAAATTAATTTTATTAGTATTTGTATTTGTCATTTTTTTAGTTTTTTTAGACAAGAGGATAGCTTAAAGATTAGAGGAAAAAAAATAGAAATACCCGTAAAGCAGTGTAAATGAAAAGTACATACACCAAAAATTCAACTTCCAAATACTAATGCAAATACCAACTAAAGACGTGCCTGAGTTGCGAGCTCTGAAAAGCTGAGTCGAAATTTCGAGAGAGAGAATTTTAGGAGAGATTTGAGAGAGTAAGAATGTGAGATTTTATGTTTTTGAAAAACATAAAAATTAGAGGGGGGGGGGGGGGGGGGGGGGGGGGGGGGCTTTTTTAGAAAAAATTTAGAATTATTTTTAAAAAAAATTATTTTTTTATTTTTTTGAATTTTTTAATAATTTTTTTGGGACATAATCATGTGGGCGTTGGATTTGTCCCATAGCCATTGTAGGTGAAATCTGACAGCTAAATATTTTTTTTTTAAATATTAACCGTAGGCCGTTGGTTGGGGTAGGTTTGGATCTGGGCATGCCTGGTTTCTGGATCCGTTGGGCTGAACCTTAGCTTGATGGGGCGGTACGGCTAAGGTAGCGGTACCTCGGCTTGTGCTGAGGTATCGGGCCAACCAGGCCACGGTACCGTGCTGGGCCAGGCAAGGCACGAGGCCCGGTTGGCCTTGGCATTGTACGGCACGGTTCGTGCCTTGGCATGCACGATACGGGCACGAGCACAGGAAATTCCCGTGCCGGGCTAGGCAGGGATGATCGTGCCGGGCCGGGCCGGGCCAGCCCATCATGTTTGACAATTCTACTTTAGACTAAAGGTCATAAAATTGTGTCAATATATATCTTCTATCGAGCAAAACATCAACATTAGTGGCCACCTTCTTCACGACATAGGACCGTATTTTTCTCTCCATCTCCAATGATTTTTTTTCGAAACTTACCTCCAGTGCATTTGCCTCAGCCAACTTAGAATTAGTGATGAGCTTGGTTTCTACATTTTTTGCACGCATTTCGCACACATCCTTCTTCGAATTAACCAAACAAGCATTGTTTTTCCACACCCTATGCCTTTCTGAGATGAATGCAAAATTATAAGAACTTAGAAAGATGATTGAGGAATGAAGGACATGTGCCACGCACAAGCCATGCATTTTGTGATACAGACAACAAAAAGGAGTCATTGAGAGACATTTTATGGTTCGTCTTAGTATGATTTGTATGGTTGCATTCATATGGACGGCATGTTATAATTGAGTAATTTAATTTTTTTTGAGTTTGATTTTGTTATGTGAGCTTTGAACTCAAGATCTATTATCCTTAGGGCTAGGCTCTTCAAATCATATCAAGATATGATTTTTTTTTTAATCTTGATTCAATCAAATTACTACAACTCAATAGCAATGAACTACTAGTAACATGATATTGAATCTTGATAGAATCAAATAAAATCATAAAAAAAATATTGCTAGCATGATTGACTGAAACTATTAATAAATATGCAAATATTAATATTTAGATTTTATAAATGTATCAAAAATATGGAAACAATATTAATTGGTATATTTAAAAATATTATATATATATATATATAGTGTGTGTGTGTGTGTGTGTGCGTGCGTGTGTGTAATGTGTGTGTGTGTAATGTGTGTGTAATGTGTGGGTGTGTGTGTAATGTGTGGGTGTGTGTGTAATGTGTGGGTGTGTGTGTAATGTGTGTGTGTGTGTGTAATGTGTGTGTGTGTGTGTGTAATGTGTGTGTGTGTGTGTGTGTGTAATGTGTGTGTGTGTGTGTGTAATGTGTGTGTGTGTGTGTGTGTAATGTGTGTGTGTGTGTGTGTGTGTGTATAATGTGTGTGTGTGTGTGTGTGTGTGTATAATGTGTGTGTGTGTGTGTAATGTATATATTTGAATATTTGTAATCTTGATTGCTAGAACTCAAGTGTGGAACAATGTTTGCAGATTGCTGATGGAGAATCCAGCACAACGGCTTGGGGCAATAGGTGCCGTAGAGGTAAAATTGGCATCAACTTAAACATGTGGATTTGTTTTTCTGGGGGTAGAGATTACAGTATAATTCATAACTTAAACATGTGGATTTCATGTCAGGTAAAACAGCATCCTTTCTTCAGAGACATTAACTGGGACACACTAGCCAGGCAAAAGGTTCTTTGAATTACAGCTTATTTTTCAGCTCAAGTGTTCCTTCCCATACCACCAAGCGAAGCGACTCACCATGGTTAACTTGTCCCCAGGCCATGTTCGTGCCATCAGCAGAAGCACAGGATACAAGTTACTTTACGAGCCGCTATGTGGGCAACCCAAACGAAGAAGATGATCTGAGAGATTACACAAGCGTCAGCGATTCCTTAAGCAATACCATGGATGAAGATGTGTGCATCACCTAACTCTCTTCTTTATCTCCCCCCTCTCTCTCCCAGGCCCAACTCATATTATCTCTCTGATCATAAATGGGCCCTGGGGCGAATTCAAGATACGAGCAATGATCTTCTTTACCAACTAAAATATCATGTTGATCAACAGTATGATAGTCTGGCTCTGGTTGGCAGAAGGGTCAAGACCACCCAATCATGAGACACGAATTTGATTCCAAGGGATGTCAAGTCAGTGACTTAGGCTGTCACTGCTACATGCTCTACTCATACTGTTGAGATAGAGGTCTTACTTTTTCTGGCGCAGGGCTCAAGGCCCATATATGAGGGGCTGAGAGATACCATGTGATGGGCATGAGGGAAAACAAAAAAAAAAAAAAAAAACTGAAATACCAAATAGATCTGCGTGTGTGTTGCCTATGTTGTTGATTTTGATGGCAGGGTGATGAGTGTGGCAGCTTGGCTGATTTCCCTGCTCCACTAAATGCTGCAGATTATTCATTCAGCAATTTCTCATTCAAGGTGGGTTATTTTTGGTCAATTCCTAGTTGCTTAGCATTATCAGGCTTTAATGGTGATTTTTGGTCTCAGAACTTGGCTCAGCTAGCTTGCATAAATTATGATCTGGTGGGGAAGAGCACCCACCAAGGAGGGTAGCTGACTGCTGTCGCCCTGCCAATTCTTGATTTTTTTTTTCTTCTTTCTTCTGATTGTTCCTTGCGCTTTTATTATGTACATGGGAATTTGGTTTTGCAATCTTTGAGATCCCAATTTGTTCCTTACAGTTACACATGCATACACATACGCTCATACATGCTCATTCGCCAAGAATGAAATTAGGGTTTTGGGAGTGTTTTTTAACATAAGAAATGAAAAGAAACAATAAAAACAAAAAAAAAAAAAAATCAATTTTCCATAATAAAAGAAACCCATAAACTTGCATATGCATACATCCATACATGGTTATTCAGTATGAACCAAAATAATTTTTTTTGGGTAATAAGAAATCAAAAAAGATTACTTTACTAAAGTAAAAAAACTCACACACACACACACTAATACATTATCATTTGATGAGTATAAAAATGGCACCATGAGGGGAGTTGTTTTTTAACATAAGAAACAAAAAAAATTAACTTTTCATGATAAAAGAAACCTACACATGCATATACATACGCCAATACATGGTTTATAATGTAAGAAACAAAATGAAAAAAAAAAAACAAAAAATAAATACTTTTCAATTAAAAAAAAACATGTAATCACCTACCTACACCTGAGCCATCTTCATCTTCATGGCCAATCCAACTGTGCTAGCCCTTTGGTTACATGCCAGGCTCCTTCATAAATTTCCTCAAAGAGCTGGCTCCATGCCCAACTTGAAAACCCTAAGAAAAACCAGTAATCTTCCAGGGATTGATTTTGAGACTTGAGCAAGTTGATCACTGAAAGAGTGGCCGGTTGTTCGATGTAATACGTGCCAGGAACAACTTCTGGGTATTGGCCGGGAATCGTCACCCTTCTAGTTAAAGCAGAGAGAGGCATCCCGCGCAGGGCGATTGGACCGCCAAGAGACAGTAGGGCACCTTTTAGGAACATGAATTCTTCCTCCAGCCCTTCCACATAGTCCCACTCAAGCTGCTTATTATAAATCAGGCCCACAAAGCCAGTATTTTGGTCCGCCGTCACAATGAGGATCCTCGAGTTATCAAAAGGCTGTGCCATGAGCTTTTCTGTTGCGGTCAGAACTGTGCCAACAACCACTTGGGGGGTTTCCTTGGCAACAACTTCTGTTTTGTTTTGAAAAAAATCATGCTTTGGATTGGTCTTTTGTTCTTGTTTTTCAAGTGAATTTGCATCTCCTTTTTCGGACATTGTCCATAGGATCCCTACAAATACTTGCGATATTAACAACTTGCTTACGAGTGTATTTTGATTGGCCTTGTCGATAAAAGATAAGCAATTTATCAAAGAAAAAAAATATGCATTTTTAATCTTCTAAATTTTTTTTGGAAAAAAAAAAAATATGAACATCCAAAATAGAGATAATACCTTGGTGAGATAACAAGTGATTTCATTCAAATACAAAATTTCTCAGGTTTGAGACTCATCAAATACAAATTTTCTAATTTTTTGAAGATAAGTATGTCAAGATATTAATTTCTCCAAGATTTCATGCTAAGCATGAGACATTTGCACTGAGTATAACATTTATGCATATCCACAACACTAATATTGATAAAATACAAAATAAAGAAAAGATCCCTCATTTTTGAGAAAATATCACCAATTGACACACACGCAGGCGCGCGCGCAATGAAAATGTCATCAATTGTTGTATGATAGATTCTCATACACATATATTTAAACAACAAATCCAATTTAATATATATATATATATATATATAACTATTTGATTGTCTCAATGAAAATTTAAATTTTTTTATATAAATAATTAATCTAATAAAATTCACATGATTCTATCATATAATACTAAAAAATACTGTCATTAAAATCATACGATTCACGATTCAATTCACGATTCAAGGGATAAGCAATCCAACTCTTTAAAAGAATCAAAAATATGCATGAATCAAAAATAAAATTTCTGAATCACGAATCAATTCACATGAATCAATTTAATACTGATTCTCAAGTGACCAAAATCCTCAAAAAATCATAAAAATAAAAACTAAAATATCAAAAAAATAAATTTCCAACTATATGAAATTAAAATTAATTAACGTGAAAAAAAGTTACAAAAAATTTGATTCACGATTTAATTCTCGATTCTCAATTCACTAATCAAGCATTCTGATTCTCAATTCGAATCTCGATTTAATAACTATTTAAAAAAATAACTAGAATATTACATAGACCAGACGATATCTTATGTAATGTGAAAGTCTTATATGAATAGATAAACATGATTTTCTCTTAATCTACTAGAATGATAAAGGTCTCATTGTGGTCTGAATATCCATCTAAAAAAAATAAAAGGCATGTCCATCAATTCTATCTAGCATTCGGTCTATAAATGAAAAAAAAAATAGTAATAATTCCTAATGTTCCTAAATTAAATTCTAATAATCAATCCAAGATCACAATCTAACAATAGTGTGTATAAAAATTTGCTCATGGCTTGAAGTTTTTAGCCTTATCATTCCTCTTTTATTCGGCACTACATGGATTGGGCTCACTCATGAACTATTTGATAAGACAAATAATTCTAGCTTTAAGTCGCTTCGATATCTAGTCTTTTACAATTGGGTTTAATCTCCTTTCCTGTGCATACATATTGAAAGATTAATTCCTTTGACCTCTTCAAATATGACCATGCAATTGTTTTCGTATTTTATTTCATCTTTCTAAGCACTTCGCTCTCCAATTCTTCAGTCGAAGATGCTAATATGATAATCAACTTCATTCACTTCTCTCTTCAAAAAGCATATCTTAAGCATTTCAATGATTTCTTCAAAATTAATCCATCCAGAGTCTTCTGTGCTCTTGGAGTCGTGGATGCATATTAGATGTCGTGATTTCATATGTTGCGACTTCAAGATGTGTCATGACTTTATAAAATATTACACTCGTAATCAATGACATCTTCAGTACGCGTCACAATCTATTGTTTTGTTATGACATCATCATCAAAGTGTCACGACATCACCATTTATCATCTTTTGTTCCTCTAGAATTGCAACTCTTTCATTTTCTGTCACAACTTCTATCTTTATCATGCTTTCGTCGAAAGATGTATTTGTATTTAAGGGTAGCGATGTCTTTTCCACCTTACATTTTATATAAGAATATTCCAAAGTTTGCATGTGCTTTACATTGTCAACAAATGTTACAGCTTCAACCAAGTTAGCCTTGGCTTCTTCGGCTATCATGACTTGAAAAAATATCACTACATCATAACACACCTCATCGTCCAAATATTTCAAGATTTCTTTTGGTTTCACATCATAACACCTCAATTATGATATAATATGAAGTGAAAAAACTTGATTAGGAAAACTTGTTGAAATTGAACCCTCAATTATGATATAATATGAATTGAATAAACTTGATTAGGAAAGCTTAAACTTGATTAGGAAAGCTTAAACCAGCTCATAGTTCAAATCTCTCTCTCTCTCTACAGGTCCCAACGATAGGCATTGAAATCAACTCATCACTTTGTCCCTCGAGGAAAATAAAAAAATCTCAAACTTTATTATTTCTGAGCTAACTTCATCCATCTTCACAGTATCATATAGCTTCAGTAATATCACAAGGTGGCCATTCAAAACATCTGAAATGTGTCCTCCATATTGATATTGTTGAGCCATAACAACTATGCTCAATTTCAATTCAAAATTATTGGCTTAAATGGATTGCATAAAAATTTTAAGAATAATTATCGATCAGCATTGGTCTCTAATAATCTCCTAATGTACGGTACTGCAATTATTGTTGTCAAGCTTGCTCATCTCCACCATTATTATTTCCATTACTATCATTTTCTTCTATGGTGGATCTTATAGAGGCAATACACCTTTTATACTCCCGCCCTGCCTCATTTTTTGTAAAAATTTCATTGGGTGTCATTGTTGCACCTTACTAATTTGTTCAACATCACAACTTTCATCTTCAAGATTGCAACACAGAAAGTGTCGCAACTTTACTTGTACTAATATTTTCTAGAATTTTAATGGATTGTGACATTCTCTACCACTAATCTTGTCGATGTTCTCATCAAAATATCATTTACGAAACTTTGCAATCTCCTTTTGAAATTATCATAATGCATCAGCAGGTTCCCAACTAACATTACTATCTGATAGTCTATTCTATTACACAAAATATTCTTGTCTTGATATATAATTCTTTCACTTCATGACTCATTTTGCCAATATGACTTTTATATCCTTTCATAGGAAACTTTCACCCTTGGTAATGTTCGGTGCAACTCAACTCTTGTCAGATCACCATAATCCTAATAGAATGAATGCAACACCAAGTGTAAGCTTACCAATACCAAGTACTCCACTTGATAATACACAAATCTTCATTTGCTATCAGCTAATTTCTTTGATTGCTTAGCTATTTTGTAAAATTTAATCCGAGTCAAATCAAATTATTCTTGTCACTCCTTAGCAAAATGAAAAGCTACTTGATTTGGTCATACATATCTCATCACAATGGTATTTGGAGTATATAGTTGTTGTAAATTCATAATTTTCAATGAAATTTGTCATTTTATTCTTCATGTTACAAGTTTTAGGAAAATTATGCAATATCAAGTAGTTTCAACCAAAATTTTGTGAAACATTTACTAAGCAGTACATAAAAATCTTTAAAATTACATTGTTAATCACTCATCTCGATCATTGACAATGGACCAAGAAATAACTCAAAGCTTCACAATATTATTTGGAAATAATTTTACTATTTTCTCATCTAGACATTCTTTCATTCATTATTGTTCCCCGCTTATATTATAAGATTAATGACGCAACACATATATCTAACATGAAAAATCTCTCCTAAAGGTCAATTTCTAATGATCCTAACAAATATGTTAATGATTACTCTATTATTAGATACGTTATCGAATATAATACTATATATTTTATTTTGAATATTATATTCTTTAAAGATGATCATTACTCATAAATGATTGGGTCATCATGAGAATAGAGAACATTTAAAAATCATAATATTTTTTTATTAAGTATCCATTTAGAATCTACATAATAAGCAGTGAAACATGCATAAAATACATCATTATGATTAATCTAGATATTAGATGTCACGAACATCATGCAATTATATGCGCTAAATTTATTAATTATTATTTCTTTTTCTAACTACTAGTATTTTAGTATGTTATTTCTAAATGTGGACTTAGGAATCATATAATATGCAGACTGAAAATAAGTCTGAATAAAACTGACTACCTTTGGATCCTTCGAAAATCTAATCAAAAGACTCATCATGATAATCAATTTGATCATATATTCTCTTGATAACTCGTTGTGATATATGACAGGAGTCAACATAGAGACTGAACAAAATCTAACCTCAAATACCTCACAACTTAGTTGAGTTTGACTAGGATCTAATACACCATATTTTTTGTACAATATTCGGCATGCCTCTTAAGATGCTCAGCAGCCCCAAACTTTTCGTTAGGGTTATCGTTGTCTATTTAAATTTATCTATATTTACGCTAATATTAATTTTATTATTGTCATTAAAATTATTATTTCTCATTTTTAATTTTTTATTAGTTTATTAGTTATATTTTAAATTATATTTTTTAAATTAAATATTATTTTAAATTAAATTAATTAAAATAAAAATAAAAAAACTAAATAAAATTTAAAAAATAATACTTGTAGAGCATAAACTCATTTGCTTGATGATGTATAATGTCTGATATCCAAATCCGATGTCTACACCGTAGTCCGCATCCAAGTCCCGAGAGAAGAGAGATTGAGAGATGGGATGTCTAAGCAAGGATTAAAATATTAATTTTTATGGATATATTGATACTTAAATTTTACGGATATATCAAATATATCAAAAATATATCAGTGTGTATTTGCATATGATTACCAATCATGGATAAATATATCAATCTTGATGAATATAACGATACTTAGAATTTATAGATATTTCAGAAATATATCGATAGATATATCAGAAATTTTTATTACTAGATGAGAGAAAAAGATAGAGAGATTGTAGATAAGAATAAGATAGAGATTAAAAAAATGAGAGAATGATATTTATTAATTATAATAAGATATTTTTTAAAAATTATTTTTTTTTTTGAATTTTTAATTAATTTTTTAATAATATTTTTGGGTAGAACCCGAACAACCATCATATTTCTTCTACCCATAACCGTTGAGGGTGCATCCAACGGCAAAAAGTGCATGAGTCTATTGTTTTTAACATTGGGTCGGTTCGACTCGACTGTTCCAGAAGCTTCGACTTATGGGCTAAGGCTTGATGGGCAGGGAAGTCAGGAGGATGAGTATCAAGGTCAATCCAATCGAACAACACTTGAACCCGGCCCGAGTTCTAGAGCACAGTTCTGAGTCGTGCCAAAGAACCATACCTTCGGGGTAGGCAGCCAAGTCATGCCTAGTCCGACAGGTGGTTCGAAAGACCTCGGTAAGACACAACACGAACCATGCTGCGAGGAAACCCAGCACAGGTCCATGCATGGTTCTGGACCATGCGATTCTGGGCCAAGCACGGCTCAATCAAGTCATGCCTCATATCGGGCCCGAGCTGCCCGACCTACTTGACACCTCTAATTGAGGGCCCGATAGTCAATAAACAACCATAATCCATCATGTTTTCCTTAAAATAAAACATGAGTACCATGTAGAACATTTGAAGATCAAATATACACAGTATAGATCAACCCTTTTAATTATTTTCTCAGCTCTTCTAGTTCTTGGAGAACTAATTGATATGGTCCACTGACCATTGGAATAACATTTGATATCAATTCAATTTAATAGTCCACCTCTCTCTTTGATGATAATTTCTTTGGTATCTCCACAAGCATGACATCTCAAAATAAGTCAAAAAGTTAGAATACTTCTACTATCATCACTAATAACCTTCAAAATCTGATGAATTTTTAGGGCTGCGAGATAAGTTATTGCATTTTGTCTAATCAATTTTATTAAATACATTACAAATAATATTTTTACATATTATCCAGTATTTTGTATTGTCGAGACAATATATTGGCACATAAAACTGGAAGTATATTTACCAGATCAAGAAAATTCAACTCAAATATAAAATCATAGTCATCCAAAAGAATTACTTCTTTGACTACTCCTTTTTCCATCTAATCTCTTAATTGGACCTTCATATTAGACATGACATAAATTATTGAAATTTTTTTAGAATTCAATGTCTTGGTCCAACCAATATGTTTTATCATGTTGAGATCCATTTTTTTTTGTGATTCCTTCAAAAACAAAAAGACTAGACGTACCTATATCTATTAATACTTTATTTAATGGCAAATAATAATAAAATTTATAAAAATCATGCTTATGTATTCCAAGCATTTTGTTTTTGATCTAGCTCAATAAAATCACACTTAGTTTAATTAACTCTTTTTGTGATTCTCAATTTCTCATTACAATTAGAATAAGTTTCCTTTAATTGGAATAATTATGAATTCGATGTGTTCTGTCACAGAAAAAATGGTAGTGTGGTTTAATTCTATCGACTCTTTTTTACCATTCCTTAATAATTTTTCTTTTGTCATTGAATAGTTATTCCTTGATTATGTATTTCGATCATTCATATTTTGTTTTTTACTCTTTAGAAAGTTGAGCTTGCCCATTTCTTGAATTCTATCAAGGATTCAACTACTAACATTGCATGTGTAACATCTTGGACACATCTCCTTACAATTCTTGCCTAGCCTAAGGTTTAAGACTATTCATAAAGAAAAGTAAGGTTTCTTTCTCACAAAAATTACAAACTTAAAATATTTGTTCATAGAATTCACGTACATAGTCTCTTATCTTCATGCCTTGGATTAGTCTCCGTAACTTAGCATTCGCTCCATCTTCCACATACTCTAGATATAATAATTGATGAAACATGTTTAAACAATCTCCAAGTATTAATATTAGCTATGTTGCACGGACACGGATACGGACACGGGGATACGACACGGCAAGATACGGGGACACGACAAATTTTAAAAAACTAGGATACGGATACGGCTAGGATACGTCATGATAAAAAAAATAAAATTAAAAAAAAATTATTAATTATACATATTAGGTATTTTAAAATAATTAAAAATACTGTATTTTAAAATAATTTAAAATTCTGATGTCACAGACTACAAGCTTTTGTACTATATGTGCGCTCTTAGGTTAATAAATTATCTTCCTCAAAAGCACGAGTCAATCTACTCTTGCGACTCACAAGAATTATACCCATAAAATCTTACATATAAATTGAGTAAAATTCAAAAAATACTTATTGAAAGAAAATAAATTACAAATAAAACTTGAGTATAACAATATAATGGCTCCCTTATATAGCTAGAAGTCTCTTTCAAGTTTCATTAATGACTCAAATTTCATCACTGATCAAAATCTTATTACATAATAAATTTCTTGAATATTCTAGAATGAGAAGACACCTTAAAATTTTTAGAACTTTCTATATTTCATATTTAACCTCTGCAAGATCATTCCAAAAATTATCAAAAACCCAACTAACAAATTAATATTTTTTAAAATTTTAATTAGCTTTGACACAGGGATGCTCCTGCATAGTGCAGGTGATGGCTGCACTACAAAGTGCAAATAGCACTATAATGATAGTGTGGCAATGCACGACAGTCTACACACACACATAATATAAAATTCTGAATAAAAAAAATAAATTACATTAAAATATTCTTTAATTTTAAATAATAATTTATATTAAAATACATTAAAAAAATATTATATAAACATACAAACTCTGACAGTCACAAGATAAAAACTAGCAGCATAATATTTTAAAATTTAAAAAATAAAAACACGAAAAGTATTAGAACCACAACCCTAAAGTGATAAAGATCAGCATTAGTCACTTTGACTAATTCTAATTTTTATAGCTTTAATTTTCAAATTTCATCATATAAATCATCTACATCATGTTACAATGCTTATACTTGATTTTGAAGACATATTCATGCATCATCCTATTCTTTTAAGCACAACAAAGATTCTATAATATTTGGTTGTAGCTACAATTTTCAAAATAAAATAATATTCATAATCACAAAAAAAAAAAAAAAAAATTGATACTATACTAGATACCAGAAGAGTCAGTAGATTACTTGTCATTTTAGATATCACATATTCATATGATTTTCACCCATTCAATATATTTATATTTTTCATATTATTCTAAAAAAAATAGAGCATCAATCAGCATTGATTATATTTCAAAAATGACAAATAATATTACTTTAATACCACCATAATAATGACCCAATATTTCAAAAACCTACACTAAACCTATTACTTGGGCTTACTTCTTAAATTTCATCTGCATGAGCTACGCTTGCATTGCTAGTCCCAAGTTGTGTGTGTGGGTATCTGTGTGTGTGTGTGTGTGTGTCTGTATAATTTTGTGTGTAATAGTCATTCACCTATATGCATTATGCTTGTATTATCAGTCTCAAGCTCAAATGAGCATAAGGATAATATCAGGAAAACAATTGATTTTAATAAATGTCACAAATTTTTATGAATCCTGAATTTTTGATACACACTCATACTAGGAAGTTGCATGTTATACTACCCAATCATAGTGGCAAAAAAATAGAGGATTCCATAATTTATTGGATAATGATGGGTAAGGAAGTTAAACCAAATTAATAAGTATAGGATAAGTTCTTCAAATATAAGGTAATTCAACGATAAGTATGTAGAGTTAGTTGATATCTTAAAGCATAGAATTATTAATATATAATATTTATAAGATAGTAAGTAAAATAATTTATAGTGTTATAACCTTTTTAACTGATAAATACTTATATTATTATACAAGAGTAAGTAATAAGAGTTATGAGAGGCCATATGAAGAATAAGTGTTTAGAAAAAAAGAATAGAACATGAAAAACAATCTTAGATTTTCTTTTAGCTTATAACCTTTTTATAGCTAATACTAACTTTAAGAGAATAAAATATTTAAGGGTCTTCAAGAAAATTTATAATAAAAGTCAAATAATTAGGTGAAAGTCAATAAAATATTATATAAGGACAATAACGTGACATTAGGTGAAAGTCAAATTATTCACCATAGATTAATTATAATTGTTAAGATGCATATCAATTATAATTAATCTTAAAAAGTATAATCATAGAGAGACTTCAAAAAAATATCAAAAAAATATCAAAAAATAAAATGATAAAATCTTAAAGAAAAAATAATAAATTTTAAAAAAAACTAGATCATAAAATTAATTAGTTCTTAAACATAAATGTGAATACTTTATAAAATAAAGTGATAAAATATATTTAAAAAAAATCTAAATAAATTATGAGCATGTCTAAAGAAAATAATTACTTATATAAAAAAACCTAGTGAAAACAAATTTTAGGTTCAATATACTATAAAGAAAAAACAAGCTTGTTCTAAATGAATACATATGAATCGAAATAAAAATACTATAAAATAATACAAAAAAAAAAATTTAAAGTAATTAGCACAATTTAGTGTAATACATATGATAAGTTATATGATAATTTATTAAGTAAAAAAAATAAAAATAATATTTATAAGTTAGCTGAGATGAGTGAGAAGAAGATTAGAGATATAAGTCAAGTAAAATGTATTTAAAAAAATAATTAGATCCAAATAAAAAATAAAAAAAATCAACAAAATATTGATAATATATTTTATGATATTTTAAATAAATTCATTAATTAAAATGTTAATATCAAGTTTAATAGATAACTAAAAAACTTTAGATATATAGTCAAGATATAATTCAAGAAAATTAGAGAAACTTATAAAAAATGAAAACTAGAAAAACTCAAGGACCAAATGATATGTGTATAGAAGTTTAGAAAATCATATAAGAAAAAAATATGATATTACTAATTAAGTTATTTAACAAGATCATAAAGACTAAAAAAATACATGATAGCTAGAGACAAGATAATACGATTTTTATTAATAAGAATAAATAATATAGAGAAAATTTTAAAAATCAATTTGAATACAAACTAAGTATAAAAACAAGAATTTTAAAGAATCAATTTAAATTTAAATCAGTTACATATACTATGAAGACTATTATTTAGTCAGATAATTAATTAAAAAAATACAAAAAAAAAAGATTCATGCATGATATTTATTAATTTAAAGGAAATTTATAATTAAATTTTAAAAGACTTAATTTAGGTGATATTATGTAAGAAAATAATATCAAATATATATATTGACCTAATTAAGAATACACATAAGAGAGTGATGTCCAAAGTTAAAATGATTCAATATATTATTTATAAATTTTTAATAATTATGAGACTATACTAAGTATAATTACTCTACACTAAGTTTATGTTAATTATAATTAAATTGAGAAGACCTCCAAGAAAATATTATTTGGTATATTTTTGGTTGATAAAATTGAAAAAATATAAAGTAGAAATTAATAAATTAGAAAATTTAACTTGAGTCCAATGAATTTAGAATTAGTCGTAGCAAAACAAAATATATGAAATATGAGTTTAATAGTATTAAGAATAACAATTATATAATAAATAAAATGAGAAAATAAAAAATATCAAATATTAATAATTTCAAATACCAAGACTCCGTATTAAGTAAATACATAAAAATTGATGAAACCATATCTCATAGAATTAAGTTTGGATATACCAAATGAAAAGGTACATTAAAAATTCTTTATGTGAAAAATAAATAAAAATAAATTAAATAGAAAATTATATAAAAACTATAAGACCAATTATGTTGTATGAAAATGAATATTGTATGACTAAGAATCAACATTTTAAAAGATAAAGATAACAAAGAAGAGGATGGTAAGATAAATATATGAAAACATTAAATAATAAAATTAAAAATAAAATTATTAAAAATGTTATATAATATTTTAATTTTTTATATATTTTAATTCACATTATAGTTTCAAATTAAATTTTTTTTACTATTAATAAAGTTTTTTCTTAATTTTATAATTTAAAATACTATATTAAATAATTAATATATATATATATATATACACATACACACACACAAAAGACTATAAGTTATAATTAAATATAATTTATAGGAAAATTGCAATGCACAATTGCACTACCTGCCAGTCCCACTACACTACACTATAGTCCACACTTGCAAACGCAAGCTTATAGGTAGTAGACTGCAAGAGTCACAAACTCAAACTCTAAAGAGACATATATAATGAATTGACATAAACCTCAAGCATTCATGTAGGCCAACCTCGTTGAATTTGGGTAACTTATTGTAAGCCGATAATTTAATAATGAAATATAATTCTAATCAATCAAGCAGAAATTAATCAAGATCTAGAACCATTCCAAGAAAGAGCTTATAGCATGACAAAACCAATTCAACATGTAGTCAATATTTGATATTATACAAATGTTGAACCCTTGATAAATTACTAGAGGTGTCAACCGTGCCGGGACGGCCCGGCCCAGCACGAGGCATGGCACGGTTCAGCCGTGCCTGGGCCAGCCCTGCACGGAAAAAATCCTTGCCTGGGCCGGCCCGGCACGGAAAAAATCCGTGCCCGGCTTTGGCACGAACCGTGCCGTGCCGTGCCTGGCCCGGCACGGTTCGGCCCGCGGCACGGCAAACCGGCACGGGTTTATCCCATGCCGGTAGTTCCGTGAGTCCGACCGCAAGCTTCCCCTCCCGCAAAAAAAGACCGCGGGTCGGGTCAAATTAGACCCGACCCACGGTCCCCCGTTTCCCGAACCGCTCGGGCAGGTTTGCCCGAGCGGGCCAGGCAAGGCACGGCACGGCCCGTTGTGCCTGCGGGCCGTTCCGGGCCCGGTTCCGGCACGGCACGGTAGCACGATCGTGCTCATGAAAAACGGGCCGTGCCGGGCCGGCCCGTTTGACACCTCTATAAATTACTAACGAGGTATCACATAGACTATGTTATTGTTTTAGAACTCTTAACCAGCAACAAGTAATATCAAAAATAATTTGAGTAATAACAATTCTTATTTAGTCATTGCCTTGTTGAACAACATCACAATCAAAAGGTATACGAGGAATAGTAGGTTCTTTTAGATCAGTCAGTGTCATTTGCTATTTTAGTAGTACATGAGGATGTGCCTACTAAGGATAGAAGTTTGGAGAGCAAAATTTAATGATTTTATCGAATTGGTATGGTAAGTGAAGTTGCATCCTAAAGTGGATATCCCTTTGGCTCATTATAACTCATCATGAATTTTTGTGTGTAAACAGCTCATAAGAAGCAACTAGCAAGCAAAAGTTAATAATTCAACTGGGCAAATTTTGCTAATGAATTACACGAGAACGCGCAATGGCTTAGATGAGAGAGATTGTCATGAACTCGTAATTATAATATACAAGACTCAACACAAATATACTTTTGATGATAAATATATTAACTAATTAAAATATAAAAGATATGAGAAGCACAAGAGAAACATTTCGAATGAAATAGCATAATTTTTCAAGAGATAAAGCAAGTCAACTTTGTTGACTTTGAAAATATTATCACAAATCAACGACTTATTAATACGGAATAATTTTGACCAATACTCTACAAATTAATCAGGATCTAGAGTTGTTTCTCTGGTGAGCTTATGGTTAAGCAAAAATAATTCCACAAAAACCTAATATATGACATTGCGGCAAAGAAGAATCACTGATGGATTGTTGACAGAGTGCAACATGGATGTGATATTGCATTAAAACTCTTGGTTCATGACATAGGAATGCAGCTGCAGCCAGCAGCCAGCAGCCAGCAGCCAACACAATAGGATGCACTGTGACCCCAGCCTATTAGGACAACCCAAGTCCCTTGATATCGAGGGCAAGGATCCTAGACTAGTCACACACTCTATGGCATGGTCAGGGTGCTTGGCACGCCTAGCTTGCATGCTTCGACAATGAAAAAATTAATAATAACATTCTTTTTGTGAGAAATTATAATATACTTGAAAAAGATATTAGACGTAGCATTTAGAGTTCTGTAGAATATTTTGGGATTCTGAGACTATACGATGGGCTACAAGATCCACTCAAATTGAATCTTCTGTGTGCGCACCTATTAATATTGTTATGTTTACGCATAACGAGTCTTCCCAACTTCTTTCCTTTGGTACTACTAGCTCCAGTGGAGACTCTCGTGTATTTATTATTACTTCTTCTCATAGTCTCACTCCAAACTCTTGGATCATAAAGTTAAAAGCCAACATTAATTCTACAAAAGATCAATATTTTAATACTTCTTTTGTAAAATCTAGATCATTATATATTATTATAGCCAATAACATTATTATACAGGTCAATCAGTATGATAATGCCAATGTTATTAGGTTCAAGAATAGATAATCATATCACATAAATATGCATATATATATATATATATATATATATATATATATATATAAACACATATATAAAAGAATACTCCTCACAATAATTCTCCTCAACAAAAGATATAGGTGTCCCTCATTGTACCTTATAATTCAGAGTGTATTTCTTCCATGTCTACAATTTTTTATTTTGTTTTGGGATTGACTTTTACTCAAGAAAATGTATCTTTTTTTTTTGGCTATGGGAGGGACATAAAGGTATCTGCTATTTGTATTTGATTGAAAGTTGATATTCAATAAGTAGAATTCAGAATTAGTTTTTTTGTTTTATTAATATTTATCAACAATAATTTCTCATCCCCCCCATAGGAGTACAAAACTAAAAATACTTTCCAATAATATCTAATCCCACGATAATTATACCTCCACTATCTGTCGCTTGAAATAAGTAGTCGATACTTGTACAATTGTTTGAGAATTTGACCTTTGGATTAAAATATACATAAACAATAACCATTTGATAAAAAAGAGAAAAAATAAAATTATGCATGAAATCATGTCAATTGTCATTCCCATGAATCATGATTTCATGTAAAAATGTTCATGACAACTTTTTGAAATGAAATTGTTCTATGAAATAATGTAAAAATAATGCATAATTTCACATGAAGAAGAAGAAGAAGAATGAGAAGAAATTATGTGACAACGACAAAATTAGTTTGTATACTCCGAAAGAACTTATAGCAATAGATACCCATCTACTACACATGAATTACTTGATTAACAAACTCATGATATAGTTATGTGATGTCGAAAAATGTAGAAACTCTTTTGGTGAGAGAAACATAGCCTAGTGATAGGATTGAAGATTCAATCATACAGACAAGAAACTCTCAAGTCAAGAACCATCCAGAAAAATCATGTAGCAGTGAATCAGTCAGCTCTATATTTTGTAGCAATTGTCCACTAACAGTCCACTTCCCCTTACACATCCAATAAGCACATACCAAGTCCATCTCAGAGATGAAGATGAGCCGCTTACTATATACAACTCCATCTCAGAGAGGACGGCTATAATTTAGATGGATCCACTCAAATGAATTAGCAATAACCACAAGTGGGTGCATTCAATAGCTGAAGTAAAATGGGCTGCAGCTAGAAACAAAGCAAGGCAGCTTATCCAAACAGCACCTTACTCTTGACTTCCAGCTCATTAATATAAACATCATACTCCCACAGCAACAGCTATGTTAGACAAAAAATCAGTAAGAAAAGGTCCAAGGATTGATGCTCACGTGCTCATCTTGAAGGGGAGAGGAATCTTAGATATATAAGAACAGAAGAAAAAAAGCAAGATCAAGGAGAAAGATCTATAGACAGGGATGGCTCTGGCTACTGTAGCTACATTGGTTTTAATGCTTAGATGCAAGCCTGTCACATGTTTTCTTGTAAAAAAAAAAAACAGGATTTTTACCTGAAAGATGTTGCGAGCTACTTCCATAATCAATAATAAACTGCAAGACATTGGGCACTGCTAAATTTCCTTCAAAAAAGATGCTGGTTTTACTCTCTGCTGGAAATAATAACAGAGCTGGATAAGCTTCGCGCTGCATGTGGGAAGTCAAATAGAATAAAAAGAAAATGACAGATAGAAATGACTCGCATAAAAACTAAAATTAGATGAAATGCATGAGCTATGCCTTGAACATGAGATTTACCACAACTAAATCTGATGAATCTGATTTACTATATATGATACAACGTGTTATGTTTTAATGTGGATTAGGATTGTTAATAATTAGAACCCAAGTGTTGATAATTATTATGTGCTCTAGCTGATAATCATTTACAAACAATATTTATAGTATTCTAATATGATTATGTTTTTTAATAAAATTATTTAATTATTATTATCAGCAAAATAAGCAAAGTTATTAATGTGATTAATGAGTATAAACACCACATGCTCTACATAACGCCTTGAAATTTGTTTATGTAATAAACACTACAAGTAAATATACTAATAATCTAATTACGTACTTAATGTGTTTAAATCCAATTTAAATGGCACATGACATATGGTTAATTATAGCATAAGATAGTATAGAATTATTAATTACTTGTAATAAAAAAGAAATAAAAAAAAATAAGCCAATTCACTCTTGGAGACAAACCCATGAAGATTGCTTAAGAAATAAGACCTGTTCGTTCATAAAGACAAACCCATGAGGAGAAGAAATACTTGGGTGGTGATCATAGATTTTCTTATTGGCTTATAAAGACAGCCTTAGAAAATGAGTCATGTCATGTTGATATGTGTGTCAAACCACTTTATAATTTCATCACATAAAATATAAATTTAAAAATATCTTTTATTATTTAACATTCATCAATGCTTAGATCATAAGTTAAATATGATTAGACTTGACTAGATGTCAAAATAATTTTGAGTCAAAAGGAAATAAGAGATAGGATTTAACCTGACGAAGGATGCAAAGCAAAATCTTATAAAACTTACTTATTTAAGTTAAACATGAATCTTAATTCATTAAAAAACCATAAGATTTTTTTTTCTATGTTAATTAAAAAGGTTATACATTTTAGTGAAAACTTTATTGACTTATTAAATATTTCATATATTTTATAATGTAGACTAATAGCATCACATTCACACAATAAGACAAACATTTTCTTTGTGATCTGTCATTGAGAAAGAAAAACTCAATTGAACAAACTTCCTAGCTGGGTCTCGGAATTTGAGAATTATCATTAAACAAGAGAGGAATATGTATAGTCTAGACAATAAAATCCATAAAAACCTAGAGCAATGCCTTGCAAATCGAAAAAGATGCTTATAGTAATCATTTATATGACTACATGGATGTAACTTGTCTTATACTTACAATCATAAACTTAGAGCTTCAAAAACAATTTAAGAAAATAGAATCATTTAACATAATGGACCATCTTAAGTAAATATTCCAATAGCAATCAAGAGAAAAGAAGTTAGCAAAAACTAAGACATTGAATACATGCAAGACTCTTCATATTGTAATAAGTGCACAACATGTACTAAACATGAAAGGTTTAATCAATCAACTTGTTAGACTTGATGCTCCTATTAGTCATGAGTTAGCTACAAATTTGATTGTAGGTTTACTATCTGAATCAACTAATTAATTTGTATGAACTATAATATGTATCATATAGAAAAATCTATTACTAAAAAGAATATTCAAAACATAAATCTAGTATTCATAGTTTAAAAAAGCAAATGCATGAAAAGAAAAAAAAATGACAAAGATATTATGAGACCCAAAAAGATAAGAAACAATCCAAGCTCAAAGCCAAAAAATATAAGTCGCCCAAGGAGATAGTTTGCTTCTCCTGTAATGGCTAAGGTCATTGAAAGAAGAAATATAATTTTTACTTAGAAGATCTAAAAAAAAAAGAAAAATAATTAGACCACCACTTCAGATATTCATGTTGTAAAAATCAATATATCTATTCTTGTTTAATGGGTATTAGATATATGATGTGAATATCACATTGTGTAAATGTGAATGGTCTGCGAAACAGATCATTAACTAAATTCAAAGTAAACCTACGAGTGAGGAATGAAATAAGAGTTATTGCATTAATTGTGTGAGTTTAAGATTCAACTTTGCATAGTAAACTTGCTTTATAATTTAAAAATTATATTTATATACATGTGAGCAGAAATATTATTTCAATTTTTTGTTAGAGATATATAGATTTCACTTTATTATTAAGAATAATATTTTCTTCAACTATCTTAAAGACATATTTTATAAGAATGCTCAATTATCTAATAGTATTAAGATTCTAAACTTGGAACAACCCAAGTTTATTTACAATATAAATACTAAAAGATTAATGTCCAATAATTTGAATCAAACTTACTTTTGGTAATAACATTTGGACCATATAAATGAGAAATACATCTCAAGGCTCCATAAAGATGAGTTTCTCGATTCATTTAATTGATAATCATTTGAAACATGTTAATCTTATTTACTAAACAAAATAAATAATGCTCCTTTTATTGAACAAAATGAGAGGGCTAATAACTTATTGAGCCTTATCCATATAGATATTTGTGGAGCAATAAGTTCGATTGTCATAAAAAATTATCAATAATCCATTATATTTATTGATGGTTTTAGTAAATATAATTACATCTATTTAATGGGACATAATTTCGAATCATTTGAAAAGTTTAAATTATTCAAGAATCAAGAGCAAAATCATCTTGGGAAGAATATCAAAGCTCTCTATTTTGATCAAGGAAGTAAATATTTAAACAAAGAAATTATTCTTATCACTTACTACACTTAAAATACCACAATGGAATAATATATCTCAAAAAAGAAATCAAACTGTATTAGATATGATTCAATCTATAATGAGTCAAATAAATTTTCCAAAAATTCATCTAAAGATATGTATTAGAAATAATTGCATTCTTATTACATAAAATTTCATTAATAACTATTGAGATAACATTATATAAGATATTAACTAAAAAGTATCATGATTTGTCTTTTCTCATGATTTGAGATTATGAAACTTATAAAACATCCAAAAGAAATAAAAAAGTACTACTTTTATATCCCAATTGAAAACAAAGCATTTATTACTCAAAATGAAATCTTTTTGAAAAGAAAGTTAATCACCAAAAAGTCAATGGAAATAAAATATTTTTATAAAAAATTCAAGTACAAGTGGTCAGTTAGTGTTCTATTGAGATTCTACTAGACTCATAATTATTTGTTGAGATAACATCTTCACAAAGCCCACAAAAAATTGATAGGCTTCTTCATGAGTCCAAAAGATATGGATTTCTTATCAATAATAATAAAACCATAGAGTTTGTGAATCAAAATAAGCCCACAAATTATCATGGGGTAATGATGAGCCCAGATTCTAAGCATGATTTTCAATCAATAAGTCTATGATACAATCAATATATGATAGCCAAGTTTGGAATTTGATTGATCCACTTGAGAGTACTAAGATTATTGATTGTAAGAAAATTCATAAGATCAAATATGTTATGATCTTCATCTCGACTTGTTACAAAAAGTTTCAAACGAACTCAAGATATTGGCTTTTATGAGAACTTTTTACCTGTCATTATGCTCAAGTCTATTAGGATTTCTCTTAGCATCGATACATGTGATAATAAGGGATTTAGCAAATAAATATCAAAAGAAAGTTTCTTAATAAAAACTTACTTGAAGATGTGTATATAACACAACCTGAGAATTTTGTCGATCCTAATTATCCTAATATAGTTTATAAGCTTCAAAAAACTATTTATTAATTAAAACAATTTTCACAAAGCTAAAATCTTCATTTTGATGAGGCTATTAAAGAATTTATTTTATCAAAAATAAAAATGAGTCTTGTATATACAAGATAGTAAGTGAGAACACAATTATCATCTTAATTCTTAATGTAGACATATTAATCATTGAAAATGACATTCTTTAAAAAATATTTAATATTGATTAAGAAAATATTTTTAATAAAAAACTTAGGCATAAAGATTTATGGAGATAGATTTCAAAGAACACTCAGTCTAAGTTAACGTAAGTACATAAATAAAGAGATTTAATATACAAAAATTCCAAGAGAGATTTTTTGCTAATATCTCATGGCATAAAGTTCAGTAAGTCTCAATGTCCTACCACGAATGATGAGAAAGAGCATATGGTCATTTACTACTATTGAGTCTATAGTATATGTCATGTTTTGCACTCGATCTGATATCTTGTGCGTCTTAAGCATGACAAGTAGATTTCAATCAAATCCAAAAGAACAACATTAGATAGCAATCAAGAATATCTTTAAATACTTAAGAAGAACTAAAATTATTTTCTTGATCGATGATAAACAAGAAATCGAGTTAGTTATAAGCGATTATACCTATGCTAGCTTTCAATCTAACTTAGATGAGTCTAGATCATAATTTACTTTTATGTTTTATTTGAATGAAAGTATTGTGAGCAAAAAAAAATTCAAGAAAGATATCATAGCTAATTATACTACAAAGCCTGAATACTTAGTGGCTTCAAATGTAGCTAAAAAGACATATTGGACCATGAAGTTTGTTGGTAGACTGAATATTGTTCCTAGCATTACAAACTAATGGATCTAAACAATACTCAAGTATTTCCATCTCATTCATGAAAACATTAAAAGAAAAGATGTCAAGATATGCAAATTCACATTGATAACTATGTTTTTGATCCTTTGACTAAGTCTTTTCCACATTCAAAGCATGATAGTCATATTAAATCATTAGGCATTCAATCTATTGGACCTAGGGCAAGTGGGAGATTGTTGATGGTATATCCTAGCCTAGTAGCACATATATTATTATTCAAATTATGTTTTAGCTTCATAAATAAAAGACTTAAATAATTAGTTTTGTATCATCTCATCAAGTATATAACTTGATAATAAAATCTTAAGACATGAGAATATTAAAAAAAAAATCCTTATAAATTATTATTATGAGAATAATAATAATAATAAAATAAAATTATTATTTATTCTGAGAGATATTAATGTTTTATTGATCATGAACATAAGATATTACTCAAAATATAAATGCATATTAAGAATATGATATTAGACTGATCTGTTACAAGAAATATTATATGAATTACATCATTATTAATTTTTATTGCAGTAGTTATATTTGAAGCATTAACCCAAAATTTACCATAGATTCTTATTTGAAGATCTTCATGTTTTGACATAGCTCAATGTCATCCTTAAAAGGATGATAATACATGTTATGGTTATGCATGCAGTACATTATGTAAAAAAATTTTAGTGATGCTAATAAAATTTGTCCTATTTTTAATTGAATAAAATGTCTATTAGCCTCTTGATAAGTAAGACTAAAAAATACATGATCATGATTAAATAAATTTGATAAGAATTATTAATAATATATGTTTAGTCAATCTGCTTGAGAATCAAGAAACGATTAAGTTGTATAGAGATGACAAATGACTGATATCATACTGTAATAAAATATTTCAAGTTATCAAATTCATTTAATTTAAATTGTTGTAATATCTTACTAGAAATCATTTATGACTTAAGGTCTTTGAATATAATTTGGATATGTTGCCAACACTAAATAAACCTATAGGTGCACACACAGGAATGAGTTATAATGGTTATAAAAGCTCTATCTTTAGCTCATTAATTAATCTGAATCCAAGCTCATTGATAGTTAATGGACTATGATTTAAATTCATTCAAATCAAAATAAGAATATTTAAAAAAATTAGCAACTTTTATTTATATGAATGAAATGACTCTCTTAAAAAATATATATTTCCTTTGATTAAAAAAATATGGGCTCTATATATAGAGAATTTTTAGCAAGACTTTGAGAGGTTTCATAGAGATCTTTAAAAAAATAGATCAATCTAATCCAATCATTTTAGTGAGATAAAGACTTGTGGTAAGGTAATAGCACATTTAACCTATTTATTAACCATTCGTGTGAATGCTTTTAGAGAATGTTTGCATCTTATAACATCTTGGATTCGATCTACAAAAAATAATATTTAAATTTTTTTAATAATTAGTTTTTTCAAATTACTTGTATCCTAGTAAATTTTAGCATTTAATGTTTTTATTTCCGTTGAATTTATAGTCATTAGAATTTAATAGTTTGCTAACAATAACATGCTAGGGTTAATTGCAATGGATTTACTTGTATGTTTTAGAAACACGTTGAAATCTAAGCGAAAATTCTAATTTGGATATATTTTTAAATAGTACAGATTTATTATTTATGAAAGAAGCACCCAACATATAAAATATCACAATAATTTATTTTCCTTACTGATAGGTTTCAAATTTTACTCCATGAAGTACACATGAGAAAACTACACTTTCCATTTCATGGAGTTTAATTTATCATGGTATCGAAGATAAGGTTCACACACCTAGAGATAGCGACGATGTATGTGTAATAATGTAAACCATAATAATTGCTAAGGTGTGCCTCATCTAGGCATGCACCTCCCCCTCTTTATGATTGAAATAACTTTAAAACTATAATAAAATATATAGAAAAATATTTAACTAGGTAATTTATTTCTGTCTTGAGTTTTATTAATCTTGTATATATGAATAATTTACTTACTGTGAATTATCCTACTAAATAATTTTATTCTGATATCATTTTTTTCATTCTATAAGAAAACTTGTACAGCCTATTCAGAACAAATTAAGAACTTGAATTACCCTACTAAATAATTAAATAATCCTATGACTGGCATTTTAAATCTTTCTCTTGATCATCTAATTTCTCTCAATAAGAAATAAAAAAGTTATACTCGCCATTATATTTTACAAATTCTATCATGCTCACATCTTACCTTCATTTTATCTTTTGAATGTTCCTCTTAATAATACCAAGATACGTAAGCCTTCTTTTTATGATTATATCACTTATAATTGTGTTAGATAATGATGAAAGAGAAATATTTTTTACCCTAATAAAGTTTGAGAATTAGCACTTCAATATTCAAAAAATTTATTGTTTATTGCTAGTGAATATTCCCATTGAAAACTAATCTTGATTATAAATTAAATCATTTGAATGTAAGACTTATTTTACAAGAGAATTTACTCAAGCTTTTAGGATTGGTTATAAAGATATTTTTCTATGATGGCTAATCTAACTTCTATCAAGAAACTCTTTTCATTATGGCTTCCACAGATAAATAATATATCAATTAGACATCAAAAATAATTTTCTTCAAAGTGACATTGAAGAGATAATGCATATGAAGTAGTCACTTAATTTTGAAGCCAAAATAAAACATTCAAATGCAATTTATTGATTACAAAAGACCTTATCTAGCCTAGAGTAGTCTCCAAGATCTTAGATTATTAAATTTTTAGTCATAATTATCTCATATTATTTGCACAAATACAATACAGATTATATATTATTTTATCAAATAAATATAAATGTCAAGTTTCATTTATTAATTATATATAAAAATAATATTTTATTTATTAGAGATGAATAGATGGGAATCATTAAACGCAAAGAATATTTTTCACCACAATTTTAGACTATAGTTTATGGGACTTAAATATTTTTTTGAGATTAAGATTACTTATAATTGTATAAATTTTACATTGTCATATAAAAGATATATTTTAGACATTTCCTCATAAATTAATATTTTAGGTTACACTCAAACAAAAATGACTATTAAGCATAGTATTTTATTTTTGTCAAATGTGAGCCATACAGTTAATTTGTCCATATATAAATAAATTATATCAAACATTAGTTATCTGACTATTATCAGAATAAATATAGATTATACAGTCAATATACTTATTCAGTTCATAGATTCTCAATCATACACTTACCTTAATACACATCTTTGCATACTTTGATATGTAAAAAAATCTTCAAGATTTAATATTTTATTTAGTGATAATAAACATCATCAACGACTTGAATATTCATAGTCCAGTAAGACACCAATTTATTCAAACAAAACTATTACAAATTATAATATTTTTTTAGAGATAATTTTATCATCTAAAAAATAAGAGAGAAATAATATTTCATAAATTCAGTGAAAAGAAAAAATATACAATTATAATAACTAATTATGCGATTTTTTGAATCATACATAAATTTGACAAGATCAGATAATGAAACATATAATTTTAAATTTTAATATTTCACAAACAAATAAAATATATACAATAAATCATCTTTTTCTCAAGACACAAATAAAAGATCTAGGAAGCGCCCATAACCACAACTTATATTGCTACAACATGTCACCCTGTCAATATATTCACAAAGTCCTTGAGAATACATTAATTTCACTTTTCTCCAATCTTGATAGTTTATATATTTACGTACAAATTTGAGAAAGAGTTGAAATTTTTTTAATTTTTTATCTTTTATTATTATTTTACTTTTATGATGGGGCATATAATATGTGGGCTTTATCAATAATTTTTTTTTATTTATAGATTAGGATTTTGATTCATGAAATATGGTTGAGAAACACACTTTTTTTTCATTTTATGGAGTTTATTTTATCAAAAATGCAAGAATTGAGATAAAGTTCTATTGAAAATTTTATAAAATATTTCAAGAAGAAAAAAAAAATACAACAGAACTTC
This sequence comes from Sapria himalayana, assembly GCA_029783825.1. NCBI lineage: Eukaryota > Viridiplantae > Streptophyta > Magnoliopsida > Malpighiales > Rafflesiaceae > Sapria > Sapria himalayana. Next base: position 3,226,012 of record JAREIK010003173.1, read on the forward strand.
TCCAAATTAAACAAGTTGAGATCTAGGTGAAAAACGAATTTAAATATATTTTTAATTAATACAAGTTTAATTTAAACAAATATCCAGTTTTGATTAGCTGGTAGTCCATTAGATTGACCTAAAAAGCATTGATTATATTAAAATTAAAAGAAATCATGACTTGGTAAGATAACAAGAATCTTCTCCCCCAAGAAAAATAGGTCTTGGGTTCAAGACCATCATATACAACCTCTTCGAATTATCAAGGATAAGGCTCGCTGAGATATATACATTTTTCTGACCCCACATTAAACAGATTTTACTGAAATAATAAGTTAAAAAAAAAAGTCTGGAATAGTAGGTCAGAAATAAAGGGTGCTTAGCAATCATTCCAATATAATCAACATAGAAATAAAATGAAACTAACAGGATATGATTTTCAACAAAAAATGATGCAATAACACATACCCGATCAAGCGATTTCAAGATCAAACTACAATCATTTAGCGTGCAGTCCATTAGAAAGATCAACGGAAGAGCCACACTAGCATTTTTTGGGTTCTCTGCAACAAATGAAGCAAGAGCAATAAACCTGTAACATTCAATTAAAAAACTGTTCTTCAAGTAAAATTAATATTAAGCAGCACAAAGCAGTCAAAGATAATCAAGTAAAATTTCAATATATCACAGTAATTCATTAACAAGAAATTCAGAACAGACTGGGAGACGACACAAATGGCATTTCAGCAATAGATTGTTCAGTACATTTTACTCCATGCAATGCAGAACTGAAGAACATCCCTATCTAAGTAAAGCACTTTAAATATAAATTGTGCAACATCTTGCACGTTCTATATTAGCAACCAACTGCTGCTTCTATATGCTGGTCCAGTTGGCAGGGGTGTGCTCCAGGAAATTGGTTCAGTCATGATGTCACGAGTTTTATCTCCCACCCTTGGATCATGATAATGTGCCTGCTCTGACTTGCCTTGAAGTGGTACCAACCACACCAAATTAACTACCAGGAGGAAAAAAAGAACTGATTTACCTGCACTGAGCATAGTTTTTGTCTCTTTGGGTATAGCCTTCAGCATATTGGCATATCCCTTGATGGCACGATATGCTGCACAAACAACTAGTTCCATTCTCTGACAAAATCCGCACCAGCTATTGGTAAAAAGGACAAGAACGTCCCTGTTCAAGGTATCAGCAGACTTGTCCTTAGCAAATTGATTAGACCCACGAACTTGCTCAGAGAAAGAACGAGCAGTGATTTGAGGGATGAACCCAACTTCACAAAGCTCAGCGTTCTTGTTTGGTAGATTAGAGGGTTCCTTTGCCTTTTTAAGTTTGGAGTCTGAACGCTGATATGGGACGGCACTTTCATTGAGAAATTCATTAAGAAAATCCACCATTGATGAATAGGTAAATGCTGGCTGAATTGAGATATAATGCTGCTGCAATGCTGGGTCTGTAATTATTAATGATGGAACTATAACATCACCAGTCAAGGAACTAAGTAAACGATAGTTTCCATCAGAGAAGAAGAATGACCCATTAAATTTTTTCATGCCTAGCCCATCTTTCATGCTGTCTTCCACTTTGGAAGAAACTGTTTCTCTCTCTACTATGTCTACTTCAATCTCATGGTGATGATCTAACGCAAAATGCCCTATGTTGGGAGTAGTTTTCAGGTCATTATTTGATGCAGCTAACTGATTTTGTTGAGAGCCCAATTCTGCATTTGATACTAATCCATCATCTAGAATTCTGATGTCCACTTCATTGGATATAAGTTGGAAGCCAGACTCCTTAGCAACAGAACTCAATTTCATTTCCTCTTTGTGTTCAAGAAGATAATTCACAATCTCATGTAAGGAACTTCCTTGCAGGCCTGAAGCTATATTCCAAGTTGTCACCAATGTATTGAACTTTGGATCTCTAGTTAGTTGATATTTTGAAAAAGTTCCATCGATAGTGATTCTCCTATGCTTGCCATGTTTTTGACCCAATTGGTCAGAGCTTTGATAATGCATTGCAAGTTTTCTGAACATATCTAGTGCTTCCTTACTCTTCCTTCTTGTTTTTGCAACTTCAGAGTATCTATCCACAAAGAGAATGATTGATGGTCTAGTTGCAGGAACAGCAGGCTCCAGGTATTCATCATTTCCATTCAACTACATGATATGAAGGAGACAACGATTGATCAGATCAGATATCTCTAAGATTTTTAAATGCAAAAAGATAAAAACAACTAATATATCAAGAAACATGTTAAGGCTCCTCGATTATAGATGTGACCTCCAACATGAAATATTGGAGGTCATATCCAGTACACAATGCTCCTGCACGGTGATGGAACTATGAGAGATTAATATCTCAAGGGTCTTACCTCTGAAAATCAAAGAAGTTACCTCTGATAAACCTCAAACCCGAGACATAATGCCCTTATTATCTCACCAAGTCATTACCTTCAACACATGCATGCAATATAATGACTTATCTCACCAAGTCCTGATCTTTTTTTTTTCCTTCTTTCTCACTTTGATTTTTTTTTCAAACCAATAAAGAAGCAAGTTGTTGAGTATATTCAAGATTTGCATTTGGTAAAGTATATGCATATGAATAGTAACATATAAATTTATACACATAATAAGGAGTACCACCTAGCATACATGGGTATAAACCCATATTCAATTTTGAAAATGAATGGGTGGTGTGATATGAGTGAATCAAGTGCCTAGTGAAAATTGCGTGTTTGCATGGACATTCAAATACATAGTTTTAAAAAGTACAATTTGATCTTGGGTGTCATCGGATGCGTGCTTTGCCAAAGGATTGCCAGGGATGCCCAGGTGCCTATCTTATTACATATTTACTTTTTTAATATAATCATATTTAATAATTATTTATTTATCTGAAACACAATATAATTAAAATAAAATTAGTCTCAATATTATAATTTTACGTATAATACATTATGATAAAATAAAACTAAAATATAAAAAAAAAATATCATAAATATCACATATAATAATGAAATATAAAAAACAACAAAATAATATACGACCAAACATTATACAATAAAAAAGAAAAAAAATAAATATTCATCATTTAAATCTACAAAATTAACATTTTATTTATAGGTAATATGTTTATATGTTGCCACGTCCCATTCCCACGATAGATCTTATACAATGGCATCTTTGTCTGAATAGGATATAAGAAGTTGAAATCATGAACCTAGAAATTATCCCAAGAGTTGCAGACATGTTACTCGATCCTCCAATGACTCTAACATGAAATACAATATCCTCTCCCATTTTTTTTCAAGAAACATCATCCAACATAATTATATCATCAAATATTGATTTAGACTCCACACCTCCATGCATACATATATTCATCTTTTATTCTTCATGTCAGTCACTAATTATTATATTATCATTATTATAGCTTAATATTTATTTATTTATTTTATTTTTGTCTTTTATTCATTTACTTTATAGATGTCTACATAGAGAGATCAAACGAGTCGTGTCATACCAAAAATAACACAAGAAGCTTATCATGTCACGCCCAGCATAGCATGGGAACTAAAGGTGTCAAACAGGCTGGACGGCTTATGTCATGTCGTGCCTAGGTCTACTAGGCCATGTGCTGGGCCAAGCACAGCCTGGTACGAGGGCCCATGGGCACGCTAATTTGGCACAACCCGAACCATGCCCCGACTCAGCCCCACACTAATGCCCAACGCACGACCCCGAGCCAGACAAATCCAAAATTCCGTCAAACCCGTAACCTGACCGACCCGACCCATTGTCTTTTTTTTCCCTATGTCCCCAAGCCTAAGCCCAATAGTTCTAAAAGCCGAAGCTTCTGGAATCAAGAACCATTTGAGTCGATCGACGATCAAACCAACTCAACGATCCATATAAGTCGATTCGCGACTTATATTACACTCAGGTGCATATACAAAATTAATAACATGTTTAAGAAATTTCGAGATGACCCGGTATTCAGCGATATAATTATAGAGATGAAAACTAAATATTTAAAGTACTAGTCCACCATTTCATCTCTTTGTTATCTGACTACATGCATAAACCCTAGGGTTAAGGTAGAAAAAATAGAGAACATTTTGACATTCATATCCTCGTGCAAAAACTAGGAAGACCAACCTGAAGGATTCATTCACGAGAAATTAACTAAGCTCTTTACATACTATGATATTAGGTATAATTGTAGTAATAATAAGACTCTGAGTACAGACATGAATGTCATATTCAAAGATAATAACTTTTTCATTCAGGTAGTGAGAAAAAAATAATAAAATAGATCAGCAATTAGGAGCGAGTTGTATCAGTACTTAGATATTGATTACTGCTCAATCTTATCATATTTTGATTATAACAATCTTTATATTTTTAGTGGTAAAAATCATACGAGTCCATAGATCTCATACTATCTAAGATGGCATGAGATCTACTGATTCATTCGGTGTTAAATATAACATCGAAATCTACTTTTTCTATTGTAGTGAATATAATTTCAGATATGAGATTCAGATTATAGCCAGATATTATTAAGGCATTAACATGCATGAATGATTGAGAAGATTCAAGCTTTAAATCCAGATCATATTGGGACTACAGCAAAAACAGAGAAATTAATTATTGATGTAGAATTATGTGCTATTAATAATAATTGACTGATTGAGAAACTGATATTTATCTTATATCATTATTGATCATATTCTATTATACTGTCTGCTGATGATATTTTTTATTTTTATTTATCTTTTTTGGAGTGACATTATCTTTGTTTATTTTTTTTTGTCATATTACTTTAAAGCTTGATTCTTGAATCTTTATATATGTTTATTGTGATTTGCATTGTATTGGTTTATATTAATATTTTAGTTTTATTAATTTTAATATTGTTAGTTTTTAAATTTTAGTTATTTATCATACTAAACTTAATATTTTATTTAATTTAATAAAATAAAAATAAAAAATGTACTACTTTATATTACTTTTTTAGATTAACTATATAATATATTTAAGTATTAAATTATTAAAATTTATAAGTTTTTAAAACTTTAATATTTTGGATTAAATATTTTAAAAATGGCCCGAACTAGGCCCAAACGACCAAACCCCACCACAAACCAGGCCCGAACGAGTCTGAATCGACTTGTCCAGGCACGACCTAGCAAGGCTTCATCACAGTCGGGCTGGCTGTGATTAAGCCGTGTAGGGCCAAGAACAATCCGGTGACCAGGTTGGGCCACATAAAAAGGGTCGGGCCTGGCCTAGCCGGCCGATTTGACACCTCTGATGGGAACCAAACTGACGGCCGAGCACAACATGGAAACCAGAATAGCAGCCCAGCACGGCATAGATGACCCACAAATTGCAGGGCCATGCCAGGCAATGCCAACCCTAGGGCAGGCCATGTTGTTTGGGCTGACTCGTGCCAACATGACCCAGCTTTTTAAAAAAAATATATCAATTATAACCAGTCACGTAAGTGGTATCCAGCTTACATGGGCATTTTAAAAAAATGCACAGTTGGGCAGTCACCCAATCAGACAAGACCCATGACTCGAGATCCAATTATAACCAATCCCCGAGTTGGATAACCGTGCTAAGCATGCAACTATGCAAGTCATGCCGGGCCCAGCATGAATCAAGACTCACACCAGCCTAGCACGGCACAAGACATGCCACGGGCTGACATGGTCCAGGATAAAGCACGGTGCTGGACCGCATCATGCCACGGCCATTCTTGGGCCGCCCAGCCCGATTGACACCTTTATGAAAGCACCATCATGTTGATGTCCCAATCTAAATTAGAGGCTATTTATAAGAAGCATATTGTGTTTCATTAATTAGAGAATTTATTTTCTTCTTTTTCAACATGATAAAAGAATCAAATTTAAGTGGAGAAAAAGAAAAAAAAGAAAAAGATGTGGGTGTGTGTGTGTGTTTTTGTAACAACAAAGATGCACAAGAATTACATGAACATAGTTATTATGCATGTAAAGTGCTTGCAAAAGTGCATGCACAATCTGTGTGCATCAAGTATGAAGAAAATGCACGTATGTGGTGGCTCAAGTGGAGGCAGAAAAGGAAAGCACAATGCATTGACACTCAATACAATATAATATATGTCAGCCTAATTGAACACTTAAATTTATAAATCATAGGATTATATAACATACTTCTTATACTAGCACATGCCAACATAATAGATTGCTGAAAGAAATAATAGATATATGAATGAGACAGCTTGAACACTCCAACTTAAAAAAGAAATTTCAAAATATTTTTTAAAAGATAAAATTTTAACCAGAATCTAATTTATCAATAGAATGTCATCTTTTTTTTTTCTCAATGTCTATCCTTTCAGATCATACATATTAGAGACAAACTATTAACTTGCCTCTCAAAAATTATGAATACACATGATTTATCATCTATCTATCTCCAATATGGGACAAGTTGACCCCAAAGTTAAAGAGAGGATTACAAGTATTTTTTAGCAGAGATAAATATGAATTTAATGAGTAAAAAAATTGTCTTTTTTAACTAGGATTCATTTTTCAATGAGTCTAAGAAAGCTAAATTCAGATCTTGCACTTAATTCATTAATCTTATTCAACTACCTGTAACACAACATGGACTACCAATTAGTAGAAAGAATTACTCATCAATTAGATTTGAATATATTGATACTCAGTAAAATATTATTCTCATAGAATTATCATATTTATAAATAAACTCAGATCATATTGAATCTGGAGAGAATGAGATTTTGCTAGTAGTAAGATCTTTTTCAGGCACAAATAATAAAGTAATCCATGAGTATTCACCTACATAGACTCATATTGAGTCAATAACTAAGATACTTGATTACTCGAGATTTAGAGTTTATTCCACAAGAGAAAAACATACCCAACTTACTCAGACCAGAGATGAGCCTATAGAAGAGCTAGATATTTCTATAGTCAGTGCATTTGATTTTGACATTTTGATCACTCTATAAAGAAATATAAAAGTTATACACAATGCCTAATTTCATAGGCTTTATAATACTCTCATTTAATTTTTTTTTTCTTTTCTTTCTTTTATTATTTCTCTTCACAGTACAAGAATACTCAAGTTTCCTTGTGAGATATTATCTAATTTAAAATGACGTCAGGCCATGATAGGATAATGCATTGCTTGCACTCTAATGACACTTGGGAAATAATACTACAACCTTCGAGAAATTTTCTTGTTGATTGCACATGGATATTATATTGTAAACAAATGTTCATATGAAAAGTCAAATCATTTTAAAATATGACTTGTTATGAGTGAATTCACACAAGTATTTATAGTTGATTACCAAAATATGTACTCTCAAATAACCAATAAAATTTTTGTATAGATTCTTACTTCTCTTATCTTATAGTATTTCACAAATAAAAAAATATAGCATCAACATGTGAAGTATATATTTCTTAATTGATCTTGAAGTGGAGATACATATAGAGTAGCTACCTTAGTTTCAAGCACTATAATCAAATATAGTGTATAAATTGCAAATGGCATTCTATGACTTCAAGCACTGATAGTCTAGTTTGATATGTTTACATAGGTTATTACTTCAATTAGGTTATACAAGTGTATCTATATTTTTTTTTATTTTTCTTGAAAAATCCTGATAATAGAATGATTTTGCTAAATTTTTACAAAAATAATATTCTAATTATGCAAATTAATAAGTTAGATATCCTCTAACTGCCAACTCAACAAATACTTTCAGGCAAGGTTTCAGACAAAAATCGTGGGAGACTAATATTTTTTTGACATAAAATTAACTTATTTTATAAGAATTATCATCTTATAATAAAGAAGATATGTATTTGATACACTTATAAAAATTAATCTTTTACAATGTATTCCAACTGATGCTCATATTGATCCAAATACTATTTCATTTCTAATGCGACCCTTCCAACTAACTCTTCACCCAACATGTGGGCAGCCCAATATTTTTACCCATTTTATATGGATATGCTTGTTTGATTTAATATTATTACAAACTAATATATTTTATTTTCTACATTATTGTGGGCATCTAAGAAGCACGGACACGAACACGGACACAGGGATACGACACGGCAGGATACGGAAACACGACAAATTCTAAAAAACTAAGATACGAATACGACTAGGATACGGTATGATAAAAAAATAAAAATAAAAATAAAAATTATTAATTATAAATATTAGGTATTTTATAAATTTTATTATATTAAATTAAATTAAAATATTTTATTATATAAAATAAATATATATTATTTATTTTATAAAATAAAAATATTTTATTTTATTTTATAAGATAAAAATATTTTATTTTATTTTATAAGATAATATTTTATAATTATATTATATAAAAATATATATTTTTTATTTTATTTTATAAAAATATTTTATTTTATGCCCCTGCCTCTCCCCTCAAATCGCGCCGCCCCTGCCTCTCCCCTCAAATCGCGCCGCCCCTGCCTCTCCCCTCAAATCACGCCGCCCCTTCCTCTCCCCTCAAATCGTGCCCGATCCTGCCTCTCCCTCAAATTGCACCCGCTCCCTGCTTCTCCCTCAAATCGCGCCCGCTCCCTGCCTCTCCCTCAAATCGCGCCCGCTCCCTGCCTCTCCCTCAAATCGTGCACGCCCCCTGCCTCTCCCTCAAATCGTGCACGCCCCCTGCCAGTGGCCAACGTCGCCCATGCTACAACGTTGGCCACCCGACTTCGTCGGACGTCGGGCACTATAGATGTGGATACGGATTTTGCAATGATACGCCACGTGGCGTATCGGACACGTGTCCGTGCCGTGCCCGTGTCGTGTCCACGTGTCCAGGTATCGGACACGTGGACACGGCTGTAGGGAGCCGTGTCCGTGCTTCCTTGGTGGGCATCATTGCACATCGACATGCACTATGCTGATGTTGATGGTAGACTTCATTGAAGCACTAGCATCAGCTCTGGAAACAAGCACGCATGGTGCTTGGGAATTTTCACGTGAATTTACATATGTTTTCATGAATTCTATGACAAAAGTGGATATGACCCAAAAATCTAATTTTTGGGGACGTTGAGCACAAATTTCATGATAAAATAGTTTTTAAATTTTTTTTCAAACTCCCCTCATTTCCCTCTTACCAACCCCAAGATAAATACATACGACAAACTACCACACTGGTTAATCATCTCAGTAGTGATCACAAACAATCACATTTAACTTTTGAATTCTTATGAGATCTTGTGTATCAATAATAGTTTATATGCATATAATTTCACAATAAAATGGCTCGGCTTCAAAATCTTTTAATTTCAGAGCTGGATTTTAAGAATTGTTCTCAATTAGAGTTTCGATTCAGGAGGTCCCAAATATATTTTTTGATTGGGAGCAGAATTAAGAATTTAAGTATTCAAAAACTCTAATTTCAACAAAAAATTTAAATTTTAAAAATTCTAATTTGTGATGTGCCATTAGTATAAGACAAGATATTTTTTCCACAATAAGCATATTATATAAAGAATTATCATACTAAAAACAATTAGATGCTATCTCTAAAAAGTTTTACATATTACTAGCATAAACATGTACATCATTAATGTCATCCATGGATTCACACAATATTCAGTATTCATACACCATAGAGGTGTCAAGTAGTCTGGGCGACCCGAGCACTGCATGAGACAATGCCCAATTCAATCATGTCTGACCTAGCACGATACCTCTATGATATTTTGATTGGCAAAGGAGCAATCCACCTAACTGAGGATATGAGTGGGTAATTGTGATGCAGTGTTGTGCATAATGGGTGTTGTGTGGTGCACAAAAGACAGAGTGGTGAACCATAGGTGTAGTGTGATGCACCATGGATTCAGTGTTGTGTACTGTGAGTGCAATGTTAGTTGCTAGTTGACTTATTATAAAGTATAGCATACATTTATTCACATATGAATGAAATATAAATTATAATAATTATTTTATGTAACTTCAAACATAAAAATGACACGGTGAGCTATGTAAGTTTATACGTGATTCTTTAATCAGGAAATGATAGACAAAGCCTGCAAATATGATTCTTTAGTCAAAAAAGAAGACTAGATATTTAGTTAAGATAAATAAAACATTTCTTTATAGAAGTGTTCCAAAGCATTTCTGAAAATATACGGTGTTAATTACACTTACCTCATCAATTACATGTGCTCTTTTGTCATTTCTCACTATATGCACTTTTCGATCATATATCCTGAAAATAAATTATTTAATTTACTTCATAGAGTTATTGAGAAAATTCACTTTGTCCAAAATATATTCCCAATTCAGAATAAGATAGCCCATATAACTTTAAAATATATCTTTATTAGATATTCTAGCAATCCAAATATAATAATAGCAAGTTTTTTGAGCATAATTATTTTTTCAGCGAGCCGAAGAACAAGTCTTCATAATATATATCTTAATTTATTACTTTTTTTTACTCATCTGCAATCCCAATTGGGGCTCAAGTTAGGAGAGAATCATTCTATAAAGTCATCATATATACAAACAAATATCGATTAAATTAATTTTGGAGATAGTGAAATTTCTCAAAAAAAAAAAAAAAAACTCCCACAAATCCAAACAATCAGGTAGTCCACAAATCTCCTTTAGTTTCGACCAATGATAAGCTATATGTTAGAAAACTTGAACATCTAGAAATTAGAGTCCATACTAGAAAAATAAATCATATGGATCATTAAGTGTGAAAGAGTGTTGAGAAGACAGATAATCTCATGGTCAGCTCTTCTAATATCAATCTTCCAATTTCTCTCTAAAAAAAAAAATGAATTTTACTCAAAATTCTATTTCACACGTATTATCGTACTCATATTTTTTCTCAACTTTTATTTTTTTTATCACATCTCTTGATAATATTATGATAGTTACATCTCTTTCAAGATATTATTTCCCTCATGATGACAAAACCAAATTAGAAAAGATATTAGAAAAAACATCAATCTTTGGAAAAATCTATTATAAGTTGCAAATAAGTATTCACTGTAAAGACCAATCCAGAATGAAATGTATGACATCATAAGGAAATACTTATTACAAAGAGATTCACTCAAATATTTGATATAGATTAACAAGATAGTTTAGATTAAATAATTATGATAATTTTCATATGAATTCTTATATTATTGATAATAACTCATGGATAGATAATATATATCAGCTAGACGTAAAAATTATTTTTCTTTAATATGATATTGAGCAGTACATGAAGTAATCATCTAAATTTTAAGCAATATAATTAAATTTAATTTATAAATTATAAAAGATATTATATAACATCAAATAATTACTAATAACATAATTTATAAAATTTTTATAAACAATCATTTTTTTGACTTACATTATCATTTTACAATTTTTTTTTTTATTTTTTTCAAGGATATCTAATAGAAGGTTGATTATGTTTATTATGTATTTGAATAATATTATCATTACTGAAGATGATAAATTAGGAATTATTCAACTTAATAACTATATTTAGTAATAGTTTAAGAGGAAATACCTTAGAAGTCTTAGATATTTTCTTAAAATAAATATGACATACTTTAAAAGAAAATTTATCTTATTACATAAAAAATATATGATTGATATGCTTATAACGATTAACTTTTTAAGTTATGCTCAAACAACTACTCTAATTAACTTATATATTGATTTCTTATCCGATGCAACTTTTTCAATTGCATCTACTATTTATAGGAGAATCATAATGAAGATCAAATATCTAGTTATCACTAAGCCATATATAAGCTATATAACCATTATAATTAATCATTTATAGATTCTCAATTAAATATTCATTTAAACATAGCTCTTTATATACTAAAATAAAAGAAGTAATCTCCAAGCCTTGGTATGTCTTTCAGTAATCAGTGTCACTTATAATTAGTCAGGTATTCAAATTTGAGTTGAGCATCAATTTACACCAAAATAAAATCTATTACATATTTTAAAATTTTCTTAAATATAATCTAATCTTTTAAAAAAATAAGAGACAATTATTTTAAGATCTAATACAAATACATAATTTAGGATAATAATAATAATCACTTGCATGATACTTTAGATCAAACATATTGTAATTTTTATTGAATTTATGTTTTTCGCTTTAGATATTTTTGATGGAAATATCATATCAGTGTGTTGCCATCTTATGCCTAATACATAAGGACATCTAATGCATATTTTTCATATGAGTGATATATTATTTCAATTTATGTATGTTAAATTTAATATAGTATTAAAGCATAGTTATGGTATACGTACTATACTAGAATAATACACGTATATGTGTATTGTTTAAAAAAAATTATGGACACCAAGTGAGCAAGAGCACAAAACATGCAAAATGGTGTGTGCAAACACATAGTAGGCGCATGTGGTAGCAAGCACGAAGACATGAGACAAAAATCCTAACAATATTTTTGATTATGATAGAAGTAAAAATAAATAAATAAAAGATTAAACCATGATTCATTTGATAGAAATTAGGATTAGATTGAGCAAGAGCATATTCTTAAGGGTATTTCAACCATTGAGTATGAGAAATTTATTATAAAATAAATATATATATTTATTTTATAATAAATCACATTTTTTTATTTTTTTTTATTTTTACAAAATAATAAAAATTCTATTCAAAAAAAATTAAAAAATTAAAAAATGACAATACATTAGAATATATGTCAAACCGATTAAATACTTATTACTTAAATCATGAGATTATACATTAAATTTCCTATGCATGCAAATCATAACAAAATAAAATTACTAAAAGAAATAATATATAATTAATTTAGATGACTCAAACACTCCTACAAAGAAAAAGTGTTACAAAATATTTTTTAAGGAGATACACTTTTAATCGCAATCTACCTCATCAATTAGATACCTTCCTCGATCATTTCTCAATATATATATATTTTCTGGTCTTACATCTTGAGTGAGACTATTTAGCTTATTTTGTCCTCGATCGCTCTCTAGGATGGAACTAATTATCATCTAAGGCCTTGAGATATATTTTTCTTATGTATTCTAGTACCTAAAAAATATATAAATATTTTTTACTAAATATAGGCAAGATTTTAGTGAGTATAGATATATTTTTTTTTAAATAATTTATTTTTTAACCACCTTAGAAAGGATATGAATTAAAATGTTTCACTTGTTATCTATTATACTTCATCTCTTATTGGTAGTGTAATAATTAAATTTGAACCAAAAGTTAGTAGAAAAAATCATTTATCAACAACATTTATACATATAGGTACTCAATAAATTATTACTCTCATAAAATTATCATATAAACACATAAATTCAAATTATGTTGAATTTAAATTGATAGATTTTTAGAGTAAGAAGATCTAATTGAGACCCACATGACATAATAATCCACAAATCTTTATTAATACAAACTCATTATGTCTACAACTAAAAAACTTGATAACTCAATATTTAAAGTTTATACTAGAAGATATGCCAAACTTTCTTAGATCAAAACAAAGTTGTTAACTGGGCAGGGCCATTTGGGCACAACAAAATTCAGGCATGTCTGGCATTGCATGGCTTAGTTCATAATCATGATTAGAAAGGCATGGCACAACACGACCCAACACAATGGCCAATGTGAAATGGTTTTAGTTTGACTAGCCAAACATAATATCCTAGACTGAACTCAGGTTAACCTAGAATAAACTGAGCTAGCTTGGCCAGGACTGACCCGACTTGGCATGACCTGGCACGACCCAGCTAAAATGCTTGTAAATGACCCATACTAAATACCATGTGCTTAGCATAGCATGATGATTTGAACAAGCCTAAAAAAATAGATCGTGCTGACACGACACAACCCATTTGACACTGTTAGACCAAAAAAGAGTCTATCAAGGAGACAATGATCTTATAGTAGATGTGTCAAAGAAATCATTTCGTCCCACGCTATTTGATTTTGGTGGCCTGGTTGGGACATCATGCCTTGTCGTGCATGGCCTAATACAGCAACCATGTCATGCCAAGCATGATGCATCTCAAAAATGGCCAGCCTAAAGGTGGCTTGATTTGGGCTTGGTCATGTTGGGTCATGCAAGGGCTGTGCAGAGTCGGGCCCATTATTCTAGCCCACCTAGACTTAACGATATTTTATTATTTATTTATTTTACATAAATAATAAATCACAAAAAAAAAAAATTATTAACACAAATAACAACTCACAATAACAAAAAAATAATCAAAAATAACAAAAAATTATATTAATCTCATCATTCAATCCAAAAATAAATAAAATAATACAAAGTAACAAATTCATAATAACAACATAAAATAAAATTTATCAATTTTAATCTTAATAAATAATAATGTAAACTCAATGCAAATAAGTATGAGTATGTAAGTAATCATCATCGCATAAGTGTCTGACAATATAACTAGAGTTGAGCTCAACATTCTCAAAATCTCACGAGTCATTATCTACCAACAACTCATCCGCTCTTGTTCCAGCACAATCTGGATTCCCAATCTCAAATTTTCCCAATCCATCAAGCATGCTAGTGCTTCAATAATATATGATCGCATTCTTAATCTCCTATTCAAAATGACATTGACTATAACAAAAAAAAAAAGACTTGGATATTATGCTCAACACCAAAAGAGTCAATAAATCTCATGTTATCATAGACAGTATAAGATTTATAGACTCGTATGATTTTCACCATTATAAAATATCAAAATTATTATTATTATTATGTGATAAAATTGAGCATTAATCGATATTTAAGTACTAAGAAAACACATTCCTATTCAAAGATTCATCCAGTCATTTTCCTTTTGCTAACTGAATGGATAAATCATCACTATAAAATAAAGACATCCTTGTCCATGCCCAGAGCATGACTACTACTATTATCATACCTAGTGTCATATTATATAAATAACTCAATTAATTTCTCATGAATAAATACTTTAGATTAGTATTCCTGATTCATGCACGATAATACATATGTCAAAATATTCTCTACATCTTTCACATTAATCCTAGGGCTCATGCAGGCACAAGTTCGTAAAGAATATTTTGATATACGTATCCTATACATTAACCAAAAACACCAACCTAAAAGATTCATTCACGATAAGTTAACTAAGTTATTTACATATTATGATATTAAATATAATAATAGTAATAATCATACTCTAGGTATGAACATGTATATCTTATTCGAAGACAATGACTTCTACATTCAATTAGCAATGAAAAAAATGATGAGATTAACCGTCAAATATAAACGAGTTGTCTTAGTATTTAAATATTGATTACTGTCCAATCCTATCACATAATGATAATAAAAATTTTGATATTTTATAATGATGAAAATCATATGAGTATGCATATCTTGTGATGTCTAAAATAGTATGAGATCTATTAACTCATCCGGTGTCAAGCATAGTATCGGAATCTATTTTTTTGTAACAATCAATGTCATTTAGGATAAGAGGACGAGACTGTGATTAGATATCAATGATATACTAGCATACTTGATGAATTAAGAGAATTTGAGGTTGGACATCCAAGAGCAAGATCGTGCTGAAACAAGAGTGGACGGATTACTGAAAAATGATGACTCGTTAGACTTAGAATGTTAAGCCCAACTCTAATGATACCATCAAACACTTATGTAATGATGATCAGATACATATTAATACTGATTGGCATTGGAATTATAACATTGGGCTTGCATTATTATTTATTAAGATTGAGAATGATAATTTTTATTTTATGTTGTTATTGTGAGTTGTTAATTTATATTATTTTATTTATTTTTGGATTGAATGATTAATGTGATTAAATAATATGATACATGCATCTAACATGAATGTAATTATGGACATTGAAGATTAAATGACATGACACATGCATCTAACGTGGAGTACATGCAGGCACAAGTTCTTCTACCTGAACCCTGGGGTACATGTAGGCACAAGTTCTTCCACCTTAACCCTAGGGTGCATGTAGGCACAATTTCATACTATGAGGCTAAATGATGTGACACATGTATCTAATGTGAAAATTTTATTCTAATGGCTCATCTCTAATGATCTTAACAAACATATTAATGAATATTTCATTATTAGATATGCTATCAAATGTGATACTATAAATTTTATTTTAAATATTATATTCTCTAAAAATTTTTACAATGTACTCATATATAGCAGGACCATCATCAAGATAGAGAATCTCTGAAAATCCTAATATCTTTTTATTTAGTGTCCATTTAGAATCTACATAGTGGGCAGTAAGACATGTATAAGATGCATCATCATGATTAATCCATATATCAGACATCATGGACATTACACTATTATATTCCTTAAATATATTAGTTATTATTTATTGTTATAATTTATAATATTTTAGTAAGTCGTTCCTAGATATGAACATAGAAATTCTACAATATGTAGGCTATAACTACAAATAGATCTATATGATACTGACTTTCCTCCCTAACTCAATGCATATTCTTATTTCTTTTATAATCTCTCATAATTAAAAGATATATCAATTAGATGTAAATGATTTATTTCTTCATGATCACCTTAAAAAAAGAGGTGTAATTGAAGTAGTTCCTTTCTGAATGTGTTTATCTATGTGGAAGAATCCTAATGGGTACACAAAAGTGTACAACCTTAATTAGTAGTTCTTTACAATAACCTTAACATCTCGTAATTAGACTTATAATAAGAATTTCAAGCAGTACAATCAAACATAATTTTTAAATTGCAAAAAATAATATACAACCTTAATTAATCATTAAAGCCTGAAATAGTTACATAAAAGTATTGCCAGGTTTTTTTATTATTCTAGGTGATTCCTAATGACAAGATAATTTTTTAGATTATCTATGTGAATAATATTATGATTATAAGAAATGATGTTTTAGGAATCACTCAAATCAAATAGTACCTTTAGAACAAATTTAAACAAAATACCTTTTGAAACTTAGATATTTTCTTGAAATATAAATGATTCATTCTAATATGAGTATTATTGTGTGTTTATTGCAATACATAATTTTATGATTAGGTGTATCCCAAAATCTAGTTGGGCGGAGATCTATTATCTAATATCATTAAATAAATATAAAGATTGTATAAATATTAAATTAAAATTTTAGTTGAGATAACGATCACTCATGAATTGCATACGTAATATTTAGTCAATCAACAATAATTAATAACTACTTTAGTAGACATGATAAATAAAATTCAAGTCGTAAATCTTAGATTCTAGAAATAATTTATATATTTATTTGTGATTAAATTTATAAATATACTTGTTATAATTATGTTTGGTAATAAAACAAATGTTTAATAATTGTAAAAGGACATCTTGTCATGCTGGCATATAGGATTATTATCAACTATTAAGTCCTTACAAATTATGATTATACAAGTAATAAAATATTTTGACACGGATATAACACATTATCTCTACTCTCAAAAATTCTGACCTTTTAGACAAATTATTAAATACTCTTAACGATTACTTTGAACAAGTATACTTATTTTCCAACTTCCAGTATCTTTCTCACCGATTGATTTAATAATAAGAATGTTTGTATTTTCAGCTTCATTAATATTATATCGCACAATTAATTTGAACAAATATAACTTAAAGGTGTCAAACATGCTATATCAGCATGGTGCTGCCCCTTTTTTCCTAGCATGGTAGTTACACTATGTCGTGTTATGTCATACACAATTGTGCAGTCCATTAGCTCGGCACGACACAATTGACCACATGGCCACATTTTTTTTTAAAAAATGACCTTCCCGAGACAGGGCGGTCGAATTTAAAAAATAAAAAAAAATAAAATGGCCCAAGTGACCGCCCGAGTAGTCCCATCGAGTGGTCACCCGGGCCGATTTACTGTCTGGCCCGGCACGAGGCATAGTTCATGCCGGCCCAACATGGCACGAACCATGCCAATGGGCAGCCCAGCCCATTCCGAGGCATGATTCCAGACCATGCAGGACTAGGCCAGCCACTACTAAATCGAGTCGGGCCCCAGGTCGAGCATGGGCTGCCCATCCCATTTGACACCTCTAATATAACTCATATAATTATTACCACCATCTAAATCATATTTATCCAGGAAATGTCGCAAGGCTTACTTGTCACTGTCTCTCACTACAATATGCAACTCGCATAATAAATGTGAAACCCTTAAGAGAACATTCTATTTATTAGTCAATATCATTTAAAGATTATTTCCTTTAAGACATACATAATAAAATGACATATAAAAACATTCATAATTTTAACTTTGTATGTATCATATTCACAATAATTAAATATATTTCAATTTTAAGTTTTGGCATATAAGTTTATCTCTCTTATTTTGGTCGAAAGAACTATCACTTCCTACCTACCATATGCGTGAGTATATTTTATAGCTTACATGTCGCAGTTCACTGCTTCAATCACGTACGAACTCTCCAATAATTAAAACTCTAGTCTCAATTCAATTTAAAATATAAAATCATCAATAACTAATCATCAACACAACAAATCATCACATTTAAAGTATTAAATAAATATTTATCATTAAAAAAAAATATTACATTATTACTACATTTTTTTTAGCCTCAAATTGGGAAGAACACTCAAAATTTATTCAATTTCACTTTGATCTGCTGTTAGGATTGGGTCAAACTGGGTGTCCACCTCCTAGGATTTATGTTTGTACCTTCTTTTTTCATCGTTGCTCGTGGATCTTCCTAAAATAGAGACGTTAAGTAGACCAAGTAGCCCAAGCATGCCATGAAACACGGCCCAAAATAGTTATGTTTGACCCGACATGACACTATTCAAAACCATGTTTGGACAGGGATCATGCTAGCCCAATGCACAGCTCATGCCATGCTGGGCCAGAGCAAATCATGCCTCATGTCAGGCCAAGCATTACCCGCGTGGCTAGCCCACTAGCACAATCCACTAGCATGCTGACCCAGGACCGGGCAAGGATCACGAGTCACAGGCCACATACTCATGGGACCAATTTTTTTCAAAAAAAAAAATCTAGTCCCCATGAATGTATGTTATGTTTTCAAGTAATATGTGCCGACATGAAAAGAGACATGTTGAGCCAATCACTTTCCATGTCACAAAAAAAACTTTTATAGTTCAATAATATATAGCCATCAAATTTCATTTTAATGGCTACATATAGAAATCTGACGACTATTAGATATCTCCCCATTTATAATAAAAAAATAAAAAAATAAATATTTTTTAATATTATAAATTTCTATAAATTGAAAATAGAAATTTCTTGAATTTAATTCTTATTTCTCTCCTCTACCTTTCCTATTCTATTCCTCTCCTCTCTCACCTGTCCCCTTCTGAGTTTTATGCTGTAACACATTATGCAATACTCAATTTTATTGTTAGTTCATTAGTGCTAGCCTAGCAAGTTTTTTTTTAAAAAAATAATAAACTATGATTGTAGGCTACTACTTAAATAAATGTGCATAATTATGGTACACAATTTTACTTTTTAATTTGTTATATTTATTAGATTTTTTATAATTAAAAATATAAATAAAAAATATAACAAATAATGACTTTAATAATAATGAATTTGATATAGATTTAGATAAGAATGACAACTCGACCAAAAGATTTAAGCCCGAAACTAATTTTTTTCCAATAACTTTGACCCAATTGTCTAAAAAATCTAAAAACTTCAATAATATGAATTCACTTTAATATAATAAAAAATAAAAATTTTAGGAATATTAAAAACAAATCGACAAAGTATGTATATTGTAAAAAATATAATATATGTATGAATACATTTAATATTAATCACCTTAAGAGACATGTTGATTAATGCACCAAAAAATATGGTACATTAAATTCCAGACAAACTCAATTGAGTGGTAAGATCTTTGAAGTTGGACAAGTTCAGTTTCATTGACTCTCTTCAATTATCATAATGCATTTGGAAGAAAAAAACAAATTAATTATGATCATAAATCTTCCGATTAAATTTTTTGTATTTTATTTTATAAGATAATATTTATAATTATCTTATTTTATAAAATAATAATTTATAATTATCTTATATTATATAAAAATATATTTTTTTTATTTTATTAAATAAAAATATTTTATTTTATTTTAAAAAAATCACGTACCCCCCCTCCAGAATCACACCCTGCCTCCCTACAGAATTGCACGCCCCTTGACTCCTCACAAATCACGCCCGCCCACTGCCTCCCCAGAGATTACGCCCACCCCCTCCCGCCCCCCCACCCCCTCCCGCCCCCCCACCCCACAGAATCACACCAACCCCCGCCGCCCAATAGAATCGGCCATTCTATGTCATGGGCTACGTCGGTCACTCGACGTCGTCGGACGTTGGCCACTCGACGTCGTCAAACGTCGACCACTCTACATTGTCAGACATCGACCACTTGGCGTTGTCGGCATGGATAAGATAGCCGACGCATCCGTCCGATACGCCACATGGTGTATCAGATACGAATTGATCAAAGATATGTCATGTGGCATATATGGGACACGTATCGGTGCCATGTTCGTTCCATATCCACATGTCCGACACGTGGACACGACTATAGGGAACCATATCCATGCTTCCTTGATCCTCATGATGACAATATCGTGTAATAGTATATGACGAGAATCTTTATAAAATATGATATTCAAAATAAAATTTTTAATATTATATTTAATAATATTTCAAATAATAATCATCATCAATATGTTTGTCAAAACTATTAGAAGTGAGCCATTAGATACATTTTTTATAATATCCATATGTGTCACATGATCAACCCAAGAAAAATAAAGCAAAAATAAAATATGTTTCTTACACATTAAAAACATAAGAAATTAACTAAAATATTTGAGGAATCTTAGCATACAACAAGAGTTTGGCAATCTATATAAATCAAAGACCCTAAAAAAGAAAAAATTTAAATTGAATATAAGGCATCATTAAAATTATACTTATTTAATATTATAGTCATGTATTAATAACAAATAATATTCGACTATATCAATAATAAGAGTGATAAACTTATTATTGATGATTCAAACTGAGATACAAGAATTAATTTTATGAAATTCTTAAAAAATTTGGTATAGCATAATGAGCATGTGTTTGTTAGAGTACACTCTCATCATTTATATTGTACTTAAGTGCATACGTAATATTAATAATATTTTTAGTAAATATAGAGGACGCCCTATATTTAGTATCATAACTATTGAAATAAAAAATTAAATATTTAAAATACTTATCATCCATTCTACCTATCTATTATTTGACAGTCTATATGAATCATAGAATTAAGATAAAAGATATAAAAAATATATTAAGATATACATCTACTTATATGAACCAAGCAGATAAACCTTATGATTTGTCACAAAAAATTAACAAGTTTATATATTATAACACGATGTATGATAATAATAGTAGTGAGACTCTTAGTACGAATATATATACTATATTCAAAGATGAAGCCTTTTTCATTCAATGAGATAGTATCAAACAACAATATGGTTCAACTAAGAGCAAAATATCTCGATATTTAAATAATAATTATTATTTTATCATATTACATGATAATAATAAAAATATAAATATTTTAAATTGATAAAAATCATATGAATCTACTTATCTAGTACTATTTAAAATAACATGTTATTTACTAACCCCTTCAATATCTAGCATAGTATTAGAATCTGTTTTTTTTGTTATAATATTATTTAAGATTTGAGATCTAAACTATGACTAGATATTATAAGAATATTTGCATGCTTAAAAAATTGAAAAAATTAAAGATTAGACATTTAAATTAAATAAAAAAATTGTTGGCGGATGATAAATCATGAAACATCAAGGTTAAGGATATTAAGGCCACTACTAGCACCCTATATTCAATTGCATACATGACGATGATTAAATGCATTTATACTATCATACTATAAATAGAGGTGTAAACACAATAATCGATATCTAAATACCAAGACAGCTCGTTCCTATTCAATGATCCACCTCGTCATTCTTTCTAACTAACTGAATAGAAAAGTCATCGTCTCCGGATATGATATCTATGTCCGTACTCGAAGTCTCACTAGTACTACAACCATATCTAGTATCGTAATATGTAAATAGTTCAGTCAACTTCTTATGAATAAATCATTCAAATAAATCTTCCTGATTAATGCACGAAAAAATATATGTCGAAATATTCTCTATCACTTTCATCTTAACCCTAGATCCATGCAAGCAGCCAGATATTAAAAGATAAAATGGTAGACCGGTATTTTAAGTACTTAGTTTCCATCTCTATAACCATATCGCTAAGTGTCGAGTCATCTCGATACTTCCTAAACATGCTACTAATATTGCATATACACCTAAGTACAATGCAAGTCATTGGAATATAAACTGACAAACATATGTTCGTTGTGTCAGAAAAAATCTTCAAAATTTTCATAAATAAAATTCCTATAGCTCAATCAGTATCATCAATTATAAGTTAGTTATTTTTACTATTGAAATAGTTGAATATCACGTGTTCGTATCCAACATATGACTCCAATATCAAGTATATGTAATTTAAATGATATCTCAAACCGATTGAAATTTCTTCTTCTTAAGATTCACATACAAACAAAGACTACCGAACTCTTGTTATTTGTGAGACATACGAATATATTTTAGTGAGTTATGTATATTTTATAAAGCAAGGACCCATACATTCATCCCCGCTTATACTATTAGGTTAATTACGTAACACATGCATCTAACATAAAATATCTCTCCTAATAGTCCATCTCTAATAATTCTAACAAATATATTAATCATTACTACATTATTAGATATATTATCAAATATAATACTAAATATTTTATTTTTTATTTTATTTTCTCTAAATATTTTTATCTGTACTCAAAATGATTGGGACCATCATGAAAATAAAGAATCTCAGAGAATTTTAATATTTTTTTATTTAGTATCCATTTTAAATCTACACAGTAAGCGGTGAGGCATGCATAAGATGCATCATCATGATTAGTCCAGATATCATATGTTACGGATATCACTTCACTATATTTACTAAATTTATTAATTATTATTTAGTTTTTTCTAACTTATAATATTTTAGTATATCATTCCTAGATGTGGACCTAGGAATCATATGATATGCAAACTAAAAATATGTCTACATAATACTGATTACTTTTGGATCCTCTGAAAATTTAATCGAAAGACTCATCGTAATGATCATTTTGGTCATATCTTCCTTCCCTAACTCGTTACGGTATATGAAAGAGATAAACTTTTAGACTAAACTAGATCTAGCCTTAAAAATATCACTGCTGAGTTAGTTTTACCTAGGATCTAATGTACCATATTTTTTAGTGTATAATTCGACATGCATCTTAAGATGCCAAGTTTCACAAAACTCTTATATATTAATATTTTTTTATAATATTTATACTGCCAATTTTTCTTCGTCACCCCTAATATTTTTTTATTTTATTATATTAAAGTGAGTCCAAATAATTTAAGTTCTAATTTTTTTTAGATGTTTGGGTCAAGACAACCAGAAAAACTAAAATTTTGGTAGCCTTGAACTTTCCATAGGATTTTCGTTATCTAAGTTATAATTAATTTTATTTTTATTATTAAAATTATGATTTATCTTTTTTTTATTTTTTAGACTAGAGAGAGATTATACTAGAGAGAAGAAATAGAAGATTTTATTTTTAGATTTAAATTTTAAAATTTTAAAACATTAAAACTTTAAATCAAATAAATAAATAAAATACCCGTAAATAATAATACATAAATTTTAACTTTTTTATGTCCACACCGCACATTCATCATAATCCACACCATAACAAGTCCTAAAATACAAAATGCCAAAAACTGATATTCAAAAACTCAAGAGCAAGAGAGAGAAAATTAGAGTAAAAGTGCAAGAAGATTTATGTTTTGAAAACATAAATCTTAGAAAGAGTAAAAAAATTTATAGATAAAGAAAAAATAATTTAAAAAAATAATAATTTTTTTTAATTTTTTATAATTAAAAAACAGGCAGAATCCTTAAGGCCATCAGATTCTGCCCCATTATAGTCAGAGGCAAAATCCCAACGACTTAAATTTAAATATATTTTTTTTACCGTTAGGTCGGTTCAACCCGACCACAAGCCATATTCCATGGCTCCATGGCTCCATGGAATAGGGTTTGTGATCAAATATTTTACCTTTTACAAAATTTTGCATATCATACAAAACAAAATAAAATCAATTCTAACTTAATGGATTGTTACATTAGAATAATAAATAAAAATTAATTTGTGATCAAATCTCCTTTGGCTCACTATTAGAAGGCTCATTATTAGGAGGTTCACCTATTAGAAAGTTCATCCCTAACTAAATGACAACGTGCAAACTCCAATAGTCCACTATGAAAAATGTGTGTCCAAGCCTCAATAAAGTAATTACCAAAACCTTGGCTTTCAACATACATAAATAAAAATGTACATTATAGAACAAATTAAATAATCACACCAAAACACAGTGAAAAATACACCTATACTCCACACACTACATTTATTCAATATATAACACATTGCACCAGCCACACTATGCACAATGCACCAGCCACACACTGTGCACACTGCACAACCATTGCACATGCAATTCATTGTCATGGACCTACTTCCAAACATGATGCACCATGCACATTGACACAGGGGCATCAACATATATCACACATTGTGGAAGTGGGATGTAGATGCACATACATGCAATGTTTATCACATGCAATATTACATGTGTGTGCATGTTTATTGTGCTATTATAGTGCATGCCCCTCTCTCTCTAGCTCACCTAGGATTTATTTCCTCTACCTAATATTTGCCTTTGAGAGAAACTAATATCTCTAAGAATAAACAAACCAACAGTTGCTAGAGGTGTAAAACATATGTATGGACAAAGAATATGTTTTTTTGACAAAAGCAAACCAAAAAAACCAGTCCGATTCAATCAAAACCCACACCAACCAAGGTGCTAGGTTCTTACAAAGTTTCAGATGATTGAAAAAAAAAAAAAATTTTTAACTGTAGACAAATGTTAGCCATGATTTCAGGTAGCCAAATAAAAAATTAGTTGAGCAATTTGCTAACAGCCTAAAATCAGTTTTTTTTTTTAAGTTGGAGGAGAGGCATCTCTATTGGTATAGCTTTTGAAGAAAATTTGTTGGCAATGATAGTGTTGTGATAGAACAGCAACAAAGCTACCATGATTAGATTTTTGATTATGATACCAAATTAATAGCAAACAATAACATATTTAATTAGTTACAAAAAGCACCCGAACTCAAATTCCAGGTTTAGATTGCAAATTGAATCCATATAAGAATTGAGTTAGAAGGCAAAAAAATTTCATCAAATTTTACCTCTGCTTCGAAATAAACTCATCAAAATGCCAAATCTATGACATTACCTCTACAACTATTGATTCATCTGCCAGTAATATATTCTTGAGGTCATTCGCTTCATTTATAATCTTCGAACAGTTTGAAGAACTGCTAAAGTACACCATTGTGAACCACAAACTGGAATCTCTAGCACCAAGAGAAGATAAAAGAGATCTGTCCGAAACCAATGCAAATTTATGCTGCTGAGGGGGTAGAAAAAACTCTCTTGCAATACCAATGAAACTGGAGAAGAAAGAACTAAATTTTTGAAACTCTTTAAAGGTACAAGCCAGTGCACCATTAGCTTCTACATCCCAATTCTCATGGACATGAGCCTCCAAAAGCGAGGCATTTCGATTGATAGTGGCCAAATTTTTGTGCCGATGCCTTTCACTGAACATGTTTTCACTGCCAAATTTCAAATTTGCAATTTCATTTCCTGAAATTAAAAATAATTAATTGAAATTCAAAAATCAGAGAGTAATATTCAAGAATGTTGTTCGCAAATTAGATATTTGCAATTAGAAACTACCAGCAACCTTCTTTTCTATCCCTGTATGACTTGAAGTTCGGTTAATGGTCCCTCCAAAGCTATCCCCAAAACCATACTCTGAAACATCAGTTATTTTCAGTGAATGGAAAATGAAAAATAGCATGTTATGTTATTAATTAATGGCAGCCAAAAGAACTACACTACCTAAATCTTTCTGAGGCATCAAAGTATCTGTATGATTAAGGATATCTGCATCAAAGTAAATGCAAAACAAATAGGAAGATGAGTAAGAAGCCAATAGAAGAACTAGGAAGAAGATTGTCATCATGAATTCAGCATCACTGTACCAGAATTCTTTATGTTAGCCAGCAGCCTAGAAGACCATCCACAAAATTCTAGGAGAAGAACAGCTCTGTCAGTCGACTGAAGAAACGCTTTGAATTCCTCTTGAGTTTTCAGGGTTTCCAGAGAAATTTCTTTAGCCGTGACAGACATAAAAGGGTGGATGGAATAGAGAATATTCCTGGCTCTCAATTTGCCTCGATATTTGTAAGATAAAGAATGGTGCAGGTACACAACCGTTATTTCCTCCACGGCACCAAAATAACTTGCTAGCAACTTTTCATTGTTTTTGTGAACATACATCAGCTGCAGAGAGGAAAACTCTTCTTGCCTATTCAAAACAAGATTGGTGACATCCCTTCTCAGGGAGCGAAATTCACCAGACCCTATTCAAAAATCATGGAATTAAATGATGTAGATTGGAATACAAAAAAAAAAAATCAGATAAAAACTTAACTACAGAATCGAATAACAAAAACATAGTAATTGAGATCGTATCTAGTACACCAATAGAAGAATATAATAATATTATAACAAGATATTTTAGCCTTCAATAGAGATCATGCCCAATCAACTAGGATTTCACGTTGTGCGAGATCTTTGAAAGGTCAATATTTCAAAAGTTTTACCTTCAAAAATCAAAAAAAAAAAAAGTGTGTCCAATAAATCTCAAACTCAAGACTACCGTCTTTATGTAATAATATTTATCATTGAATCAAGACATAATCTTCAATACATGCATGCAACATTAAAATTTTTCAAATAGTTAATCACCACAATATAATTTCAAACAAATATTTTTAATTTTATAATTCTAATATAATCCAATATCATAATATGTGTATGCAAATGCTATATCATAGCCTTCAATCATTAACTACAGATATTAAAATATTATTATTAACTAAAATTATTGAGACTTTAGCAAATCGTTTTTATTTATTTTTAAATTTTTGATTTTTACACTAATATAAATGTTATAAATTGAATGCGAAAAAAAAAAAAATAATAAATAAAAATAACTTATCATAACATGAAAAGAAACAATTTTCAATGAGACAATTTTAATATAAAAAACACAAAAAAAAAATCCATTATATTGATTTGGGCAGGCCACAAGAGTTGGGTGCATCCATCAAATAGAAAATAAATTAAAAACTAAATTATCAAACTCAACCACCCCCTCAAATTGGTATGTGAAACTCCATAACACCAATATCAAATAAAAAATATGCTACAAGTCAATTTAAACTATAATCAAATAACTGACTTGTGCTGCATAATTAAGTTAGCAGCAATAAAGATAATAGTAGAGGGGAAGCCTATGTTGTTCTCTTAAATATTTTGAGTGATCAAGAGAATATCATAAGCTACCCAAATAAAAATGACTCTTGATCAATATACCCAGAGAATATATTAGTTTTCTTCTTTGAAACCCATATGACATCGATTTAAGAGTCTTCTCAAGAGAGCCGCTAAAATATGAGCTCACAATTTCACTATAAGCAAAAAAAAACCCAGCATAGAGACTAGATCATACTATACATGTTTTAAGACTTGCCTTGAGCCATTTTTACAACCATGGAATACATAATAATATCAACAAAAATAATAAAAATTGTTACCATATTCATTTAATCAGTAAGAAATGTTTCAAAAATTGAAATGCCCCCATTAACATTAGAAATATGTTTCAAATTCACATCAAATTTAAATCACAATGTTGAATTACATTTGCAAGTATTACTAATTTTATTAAAATGACTGTTATCTTTAAAGTCATTAATATTTCCATTCCCTTATTTAATTGACTTGAGATTTTTTCACAATAGCAAAAATTATCAACTGAACATCTCTTATACGATTACTAGTAAATGATACCTCATCTTTATATGAGTAGGTGATGAATCTCTTCGTGTTTAGATGTTTCGAACATGAAATATATGATTATGTCTTCCATTGTAAAAGAGACTACAACTTCTTGGGATATAAAATGAGCAATATTAGAATAACCTAATGATTAAAAAACCATCACTGATAATTTCTAAGCAGTATGTGACTCACTTCTACTATATATTTTTAAAATATTTATCATAAAAATAAGTTGAATATTATTACTTTCTTCCATAATAAATGACGTACTAAACTTTACATAGTAAAAAAAACTTTTTTGTATGGTACTATATTGTACCATTTAGAAAGTTCTAATAATTAAGAAATTACATTCTAAGTTATATATAAGTATACAAGATCTTACATCCACTATAATTCTCATAGATCAACAAGAACTAACGAGTAATTTTTCCAAAGATAATAACATTAGTCCTGGAATGACAAATTGCCCCGACCCAACCCATTATCTTTCCATGCTTACCTTAGCCAAAATATTTGCTGTATATGTAATTTATTTTTGTTTAATAATCTATTTGTATAAGCAAATTTTTTTTTTCTGTTTTAATATTTTCATGTAATTGCAGGAAATGAAATATTAAGAGGCTGAGGATGTGACAGTAGCACAATAACGGAGATCCCACTGACTGGTCAGCGAGCCTAAATTTTTGGAACAAAGCCTGATCCATCACATGATCCGACTCACTCTTATTAAATGAACCAATAAAATTTTTAATATAAAATATTTTGCAATTTTATTTTCGGGTGGCTGATTTTGGACCCTTGGAACCTATGTTGCACGGACACAGATACGGACACGGGGATACGACACGACAAAATACGGGGACACGGAAAATTCTAAAAAACTAGGATACGGATACGGCTAGGATACGTCATGATAAAAAAAATAAAATTAAAAAAAATTATTAATTATAAATATTAGGTATTTTAAAATAATTAAAAATACTGTATTTTAAAATAATATAAAATTCTGTATTTTAAAATAATGTAAAAAAAATTTAAACCCTCTAACACCCTCCCCCTCCCGAGTCTTCCCCCCCTCCCGAACCTTTTCCCCCCCTCCGAAACCCCCCTCCCGAAACCCCCTCCCCCCCTCCCGAAACCCCCTCCCCCCCTCCCAAAACCCCCTCCCCCCTCCAGAAACCCCCTCCCCCCCCCTCCCGAACCTAACCCCCCACCCGATTTTCGAATTTCAATTTTCAATTTTCGATTTTCGAATTTCGATTTTCGAATTTCGATTTTCGATTTTCGAATTTCGATTTTCGAATTTCGATTTTCGATTTTCGATTTTCGATTTTCGATTTTCGATTTTCGATTTTCGATTTTCGAATTTCGAATTTTGATTTTCGATTTTCGATTTTCGATTTTTGATTTTTGATTTTCGAACTCTCCCCCTCCTGATGCAGATTCCAAAACCCACCCCTGGCCTATCGGACACGTGTCCGACGAGTGTCCGACCCGTGTCGCCGTATCCACGTGTCGGACACGTGGACACTGCAGCACTTAGGCGTATTTGTGCAACACAGCTTGGAACTATTCATCGTCTCTCTCTCTTCTCTCTGCACGATTTATCACGACTATTCTATGAACTACATATTATAAGATATTTCTGTTGATTTAATCTATAATGCATAAGCATTTTCTGGTGAATGTAGCTAGTCGTACTGAGCAACTAGCGAACCACGTTATTTTTGGTATTTATTTCTCATTTTTTGATTGTAATGGATGGTTGCTTGATTGAGATATATATATTGCATATTTTATGTGTTTCTGTTATTTCTGTATTTTAATCTCACTACCATAGAAACGCAATTGCCCAACAATATTTTTTAATTTTAAAACCCTATTTTTTGATGTTTCTGAATTCTATATCATGAATTAAAGGATTTTGTATCAAATTAATTACTATAAAATTCAAAATTCTAATTTTTAAAATTTTTTAATCTTACTATCCTATTAAGGGTTTTTGGGGTGTTAAATAAACATATTTTTTTCATTTCCAAACATAATATTATACCCTCTAATCGAATTGAAAGAAGTTTTTTTGAGTTGCCTTTGTATCATCAAAATTCCAACAATAATTTTCTCTCCCCATCATTGAAATTTCGACAACAATTCTCTCTTCCCGTTGCCAAAATTCCGATAGCAATTCACCCTTCCCATTGTTGGAATACAATGAAAGTGGATCAATTGTGTCAACCTAATGGGAATCAACGCACAATACTTTTTTTATTTCTATTTTTCTTTTATGTAGCACACAATGGGTGTGCAACAACAATAGTAGAGTGGCGCACAATAAAAGTGTCCTTCTCTTTAGGGATTTCAATCCTAACAAACTCACACTCATAGGATTTAACTTTTCATAAAATTGACTTTGATACCATATTATAAATTAAATGTGAAAAAAATAAAATAATAAGTACAATTAACTTGACACAAAATGAAATAAAACAACTTTTAATTAGACAACTTTAAAAATAAAAACTGAAAAAATAGATAAAAACTCCTTAAATTGGGACAATAATTGGAATATCCCACATGAATTAAATGCTTCTATCAAATAAAAAAATAAATTAAAAACTAAAATATCAAATTGTAACGGAAGATAAAATAATGTCATTATTAAAAAATGACTTTTATCATTTTCACACATTTTATTTTTTCTCAAAAAGTAATAGTATAGGCAGAACCAAGACTACAACCACATTTCACTGTCTAAATTACCAGCCTCCACCAATTGCTAGTGTATCTGATAAATAGCATCACCTTTGATGACTTCAAAATGTGTTTAAATTGATATAAAATCTAATGTATTATATTTTTTTATAAATAAATAATATGATTTATAAAACAAATTCAAAAAAATTAGAATTTTTATATTTAGGAACAAAAATCCCTAAATTTTAAGTATAACCAAAATGACTATTTAAATTACTTAGATACAATAAAAACTATTACAAATAGAAATCTATCAATTTTCATGCTGATGTTTCTATTTTTAGTATTTACTATATAAAGTAAAAGATATAGCACATTTTCAATGAATATCTAGTATTCCAAAGAAGTTCTATAAATAAGAAAACTATTAATTATCAAATAAAAGTATTTGATAACATGAGATTAACCTAAAAACAAGTTGATTCATAATGTGGCCCTTGTGACATATAATTAACTTAGTTTGATTATATATTTCATATTGTCTTATTTGCTTGATTAGTGATCGAGTTCACATAGCTTGTTCAAGTTTGGGTGGACATCTCCCATTAATAACAAAGAAAAAATATATATTTTTTAGATATTGAGTAAATTAATTTTTTTATTTTTATCTAATATTGATCATAATGTATTATAATATTCTTGAAAGAAAAGCATTATCCGCAATAATTTCCTCATAGTATTCCCATTATATAAAAACTAGACATACTCAATAATTATTAAAAATTACATTTTGAGCAATGATTATTTATTTTTAGGGTATTAAGATTGAAAGTCATACTAGTCACCTCGTACAACTATAAAAAAATATTATATATAGTATACAAGTCTCTCATTTAATGCTAGATGTTAGATAAATTTCTCTCTAAATAAGCACAATAAGTTTCTCCGTAAATCAACTATGAATTTATCACAAACTTTAAAAATTATAACTTTTCAATGTCAACTTACTTGTTCTTAAATAATTAATTTTTAAGCAAATAATAATATTACAGATAGAGATAACAAAATTGTGTGAACAAAATAATTAACATCAAGATATGCTAGATAAACAAAAATTAAGACCAAGATTCCAATGTATTTACAACCCTAGCCTTAATATCTAATATAATGTAAACATAACAAGATTTATATTCTTCATCGATTAGTTGATCAGAGTACAGTTATAATATAATTTTTTTAGTATAATAAAAAACTAAAATAAATTTAAAAAAACAAAAAACTAAAATTATTTAAGATTTAAATAAATTACATGAAAGATAAAAATAAAAAAAATATAAATTTTTATCTTCGATCTTTTATTTTTATTCAAAATCATATTTTGAACATAGAGACATCATGTAAGACAGGCATCCAGAGCACGGCCTGATTCGATCATATCAGACTCAACACAACAAAATCCAAACTCATGCCTAGACCATGGTTGTACTGGCTCATAGCACAACTCGTGTCATGCTAGGCCATGTCTAATCATGCTTCGTGTCATGCCAAGCATAGCATACATGCATGGCACATTAGCATGATCCACGTAAGCAATGGGCAATATTTTTTAAAACTTGTTGCCCACTTGCTCATTATGCTAAATGTCATGGGATATTATCCTTGCCCCGACAAGGACAGTGACAAGACAATGTTTATCGTTGTCCAAAACCAACATGACACGGAATGATTCAAATTTGACCAAGCACAACTTGGCACGACAGTGCCAAAAAACAAACCTAGTAAGTTGTGTCGGGTTGACCTACCAACAAACTATGTTGGGATGACATAGCATTTGAACTCATCTCATGTCGTCTCAAGCTCAGCACATTAGCTTGACTAAGCCACAAAAAATCTATTTGACACCACTACTTAAATATCACAATTTGTATGAATATTCAATTTCTTAGTCTTCAAGAAATCCATATTCTAAAATTGTAAGTCTAATGTATCAATCTTTTCAAACTTTCAAATTTGTTACAATTTTTAATATATTTTGTACAATATTTATTTTCTATTAAAAATTATATTCAAACCAATAAAAAAATCCAATACTAAAATATACATTAGTGACGACAACAAATCACTATCATTTTAAATAGTACAAAAAAATAGATTCATGAGATTTATACCACTTCATAATATTAAAATATTAAAATTTATCAAAAAATGAACATACATAATAATCAATATCTAAATATTATAATACATGTTGGATATACCAATTAACATTTTCATATAACTAATAATATAAGGAATATGTTATTTCTAGATACAAATAAATTCATGATATTAAACAAGACACTCGTATGAAACTAATGATAGTTTCATACAAATAATAATTTATTTTGAAAAAAATTCTTCCCTTTCAATCTAAACCCATCGATCCATACAAATATCTAAACATTATTCTATTTTGACAAAAATTTTACTAAAAAATTGGATGGCTCCCATATTACTAAAAAATTTTACTAATAAATTTCACTTAGTGGTTCTTAGATAGTTTCTTTTTCTGTCGCCTGATATACCCTACACAACAGTGATTAGAAGACAATTCCAACAAATATTCTTCATTCCACTATAACGTTTCTTGAAAGAGTTGATATGTTAGGCATGGTTTGGGATGCTCTTGAGGGACGAAGGAAATTTTTTCCTAGTTCAATTAGGGAGAATATCACTTATCTGCACGTCATTCTTACACGCGTATCTATTCCAAAGAATATAGTGGCTGAACTCGCATCCAATATTTTGCAGAACAATACGATAAAGAAATTCTACCAAATATTAAAAAAATACCACAATAATCATGTGTATGAGCATGTACAGATAGGTGTGATAGAAATTACATGGGATGGCGATCAAAAGGAGGACGTGGTGATGGAGCGTAATCTGAGAAGAGAAGTTTCGTTTGCATATGTAATGCCACTCTCCAACACCACTGGTTACATCGACCACCAATTGTGTGGTGATTATCGCCAACAATGGCAAGAGCATCGTCACTTTCATGAGTTGACCTTGAACAGCTGAAACTAGTGGCACCAAAAAACCGCCACAGCCCGCTGCAACGTCTCTGCCTGGAGTCCGCCTCTCTGCCACCCCAACCAAGGATAAGAAATTTACAAATTTGTATACTTAGAAGGTGTGTCCCGTTGGCAGCCAATGCGCCAATTTGAACAGTCGGGACTCGGGGAGCAAGAGCCAGCGCCGTAGAGGTGTCAAACGGGCCGGGCAGTCCCGGCCCGGCACGAGGCAAGGCACGGTTCGGCCGTGCCTGGGCCGGCACGGCACGTTCAAAAACCGTGCCCGGGCCCGTGCCGTGCCCGGGCGAAGCAAGGCACGATTCGTGCCGTGCCTGGCACGAGCCGTGCCGTGCCGTGCCTGGCACGTGCCGTGCCTGGCACGTGCCGTGCCTGGCACGAGCCGTGCCGTGCCTGGCACGAGCCGTGCCGTGCCTGGCACGAGCCGTGCCGTGCCGGGCCCGGCACGGCACGCCGGCACGGGTCCATCCCGTGCCGGTCCCGCAGGCACGCGTGGCACTGGTGGCGTGCCACGCGTGCCGTGGCGTGAGTCGCGACTCACGGTCACGAGTCACGACTCACTGAGTCGTGACTCGAGTCACTCGACACATCAGGCTCAGCCGCTCAGGGCCCCCCCCGATAAAAAGACCGCGGGTCGGGTCCAAACAGACCCGACCCGCGGTATTTTCTGCCGAAAACCGAGAAAATCGATATATCTAACGGGAAAAAAAAAATTTTCAAATTTTGAGCGATTTTCAGCCCTTGGATTCGACTCCAACGGCTAGGGGGCAGAATCTGACGGTCCTCGTGATTCTGCCCCTTAAAAATAATAAAAAAATTCAAAAAAATAATAAAAAAATAATTTTTTTAAAAAAAAAAAAGTTTAATCAGCCTATAAATTCTACCCCCCTCCCTATAAAATTTATGTTTTTCAAAAACATTAATGCTCTCTATATTTTCTCTCTCTCACATAATCCGTGCTTCTCTCTCTCGGCCCTCGTGTTTTTGATTTCGGCTTGGATTTTCGTGAAACTCAACTTGAGTTTTGAACATCAAAGCTTCCTGCGGGCTGCGGTGCATCTTGCACGTGAGTGACCTCATTGCTTTTACCGGGTAATATAAGTTGCTTTTTTTTTATTTTCTCTCTCTAAAGCTTCTCTCTCTAGAAAAAAAGTACGAAAAATAAAAAATGACAAATTCACCTAACACAAATTTAAATTTTGAAAATGAAAATGTTAGTGTTACACAAATGTCTGTGGCTCCTGAAACTTTGGTTTCTCCTGTCATCTCAGCCCAAAGTTCTAAAAAACAAAAAACTAGGAGGACTTCTGTAGTTTGGACACATTTTAAAATAATAACACAATTAGATGTTAGGGGTGAGGAACATGAAATGGCACAGTGCAAATATTGTATGCGACTTTTAACATGCAAGAGTACATGTGGGACTGGGCACCTAAAGAGGCATGCTGAAATATGCTCCAAAAAACATGGACCGTTAGATCCTAGGCAAACCCAACTTGGCACTACATTTTTTGAGACTGGATCGAGTTCAGTCTCAAAGTTTACTCCCTTCGTATATTCCAGCGAGTTGGGTAGGGACGGCATGGCCAGGCTCATCACATTGATAGGTCTTCCGATCAGATTTTCGGAAGATCCGAGGGTAGTGCGCATCATGCAGACTTATTTTTAGCCATCCTATCGTAGGATTCCTAGGTCCACATCTAGGAGTGACATACTAAAGATATATAAGATAGAAAAACAAAAAATAATTAAGGAATTTTTGGCATTTAGTGGAGTGGTGTCCGTGACGTCCGATATATGGACATGTCACGATGATTCTTCTTATGCATGTATCACTAGTCATTATGTCGATTCAAACTGGACAATAAATAAAAAAATATTAGGATTCACAGAGATTCTTCATCCTCATGATGGCCCGGCCATTTTTGAGTGTATGATGAAAATATTTAGGGAATATAAAATTCAAAATAAAATTTTTAGTGTCACTTTCGATAATACTGCGAATAATGGAGTAGCGATCAATATGTTTGTTAGGAATATTAGAGACGCACCTTTAGGAGAGATATTTCATGTCAGATGCATGTGTCATGTTATTAACCTGATAGTTCAAGCGGGTATGAAGGTGTGTTCCCCCGCGTTTGAAAATATACGCAATGCACTCAAGTATATTCGCACTCCTCGCAGACTACAAGAGTTTGGTAATCTCTGTTTGTCTACGAATCTTAAGAAGAAGAAATTCCAATCTGATGTGAGACATCGTTGGAATTACACGTAGCTGATGTTGGAATCATGTGTTGGATACGAACACGTGATATCCGACTACGTCAATAGTAAGAGTGGCGAATTTATTGTTGACGACACTGACTGGGATTCAGGAATTTCATTTATGAAATTCCTGAAGATATTTTATGACACGACGAACATGTGTTCGTCGGTTTATACGCCCACCACTTGCATTGCACTCCGTTGCATATGCAACATTAGTAGCATGTTTAGGATGTATCGAGCGGACCCGACGCTCACCCATATGGTTGCAGAGATGGAGACCAAGTACCTGAAGTACTGGTCCACCATTCCATCTCTTTATTGCCTCGCAGCATGCATGGACCCTAGGGCTAAGGTGGAAGGGGTTGAAAACACCCTGACTTTCATTTCCTCGTGCATGAACCTGGAAGAGCCACCTGAAGGGTTCATTTACGAGAAGTTGACAGACCTATATATATACTACGATACTAGGTATGGTGGTGGTGGTGTTGAGACTGTGAGTACGGACACTGATACCTTGTTCGGAGATGACGCTTATTCCATTAACCTAGCGAGGGGGAAACGTAGGGGTGGACCTTCACATAGGAGCGAGCTGTCTCGGTACTTAGATACCGATTACTGC
The DNA here is from genome assembly GCA_029783825.1 of Sapria himalayana. NCBI lineage: Eukaryota > Viridiplantae > Streptophyta > Magnoliopsida > Malpighiales > Rafflesiaceae > Sapria > Sapria himalayana. The sequence goes on from JAREIK010003173.1 coordinate 3,263,002, forward strand.
TCAATCCTATCACCTTCTGACAATAAGAATTTTGATTTATTACAGTGGTGGAAATCATATGAGTCCGCCTATCCCGTGCTATCTAGGATGGCACGGGATCTACTGACTCCTCCGGTGTCGAGCGTAGCATCGGAGTCTGCTTTTTCTGTTGCAGTGAACGTGATTTCGGATAGGAGATCGAGATTACGTCCAGATATGGTTGAGGCTTTGGCATGTTTGAAGGATTGGGAGGAATCGAGATTTAGCATCAGTGATCGTGCTGAAGCTGGGACTATGACAGACACTGCAGTCGCATCCACATCCACTACGATGGCGGAGGAGCTGATTGCCGATGATGATGACCCATATGATACTGATCTTGATGTTGCGGCTGATGATTCTCATTATATGCCGCTTGACGATTGATGCTCATCTGCTCTTTTTTTTCGATATTTTTTTTTTATTTATACGCTTTGTTTGTACTTTGTATTATACGTTGTGTTGAAGTTGAAACTTATACTTTTTTTTTCGGAGTATTGGTTTCAAAAGCATGAATGGTAATTTTTATTTGCGTAGTTTAAATTTTTTTTAATTAAAATTTTTACTAACTTAATGTATTTAATTATTAATTTAAGATTTAAATATTATTTTAAAATTTATTAACTTTAAATCTTAATATTTAATTAATACATTATAATATTAAAAAATGCTAAACTTAATTGAAAAAAAAAATAAATTTTCTAATTTTTTTTTTACATACTTACATTTAATTTTAAATGTAATATTTTTTACAAAAAATTTTATTTTTTATTTATTACATAAACTTAAATAAAGATAAACAGAAAATTAATAAAAAAATTTAAAAAAAAAAATTTTTTTTATTCTGCCAAGTCAAAGTGCCAAGTGCCAAGCACGGGCCGTGCGCCCGTGCCCGTGCTTGGCTGTTGGTGTTGCCGGTTGCGTGTTGCCTCTTGGCTCCCGGGACCCGGACCCCGGTTGAGCAAACGTGCCCGAGCGGGCCGGGCACGGCACGGCACGGCCGAACCGTGCCCACGGGCCGTGCCGTGCCCGACTTTAAAATACCGTGCCGTGCCGGGCACGGCACGGTAGCACGGCGGGGCACGGGAAAAATGGGCCGTGCCGTGCTGGGCCGGCCCGTTTGACACCTCTAGGCAGCCAACCCAATTTGCTAAAAATATTTTATTCATTTTATAATTTTTTTTAAAAAAAATTATTTTTAGTGTTTATTCCATATTCTATATTGATGCCAACAATCTAAGATATTTAGGTATAATTAGGATTAGATTAACCAAAACATAATTATTTAGGTTATAAGTACTCAAAAAAATATTTTATCACTAATGACAAAACCAAAACTAATTAAGTTTTAATATATTTTGAAATGTTTTCCCCAATTTATCCCTAACTCATCCAAATAAGTACGCCACACTCACGAAATAAAAATAAAGAAAAAATGATTATTTGTATAACATATTTTTATGATATATGTATCATAAAAATTCTATTAATAATTTTATTAATAATATAAAATAAATTATATTAATAAGTAATATTCCTCATATTGCTAATCTTATAAATTTATTTATGGATTCGCCTAGTATGAATCAAAATAATTAGTAACAAGTATATATGAGTATTAATTATTTCAATATTTAGAATAATAGTATTCAAAATAACTATATAGTATCAATTATTTTATATGCCATTATAAAATAATCACTTCGAAATGATCTTATTACATACATTCAAGTGCACTAATATAGGTACTTTTTTCATAGGGAGCTTAGCTGGTTAAGGTTCTTGGCAATGTCCATGAGGTCACGAGTTCAAGTCTTATCGGTGGGGGGTCCTGGGGATATTTATTACATGTTCGGTTCTCCGGGGACCCGGGGGGATGTAGGTGTCCACGTAAGTGGGCCCTGAAGCCATTGGGTTCTAAAAAAAAGTGTATTAGCATAGGAAATTAGAATTTTACTAAAATCTTATGCTACAATCTTATTAATGGTGTGGCAAACTCTATTAAGATTGTGAATAAAAATCTTAAATTCTGCAAGATTTAATAATTTGATCTTCTATGCATATGTCGAATTCTATACTCTAAATCATCTATTATATAAAATAGATGACACGCGTGTATATATATTTAAATAATAACTTAACTCACTGTAGATTCTCATAGAATTGAAGTAACAAAATGCATTCGATAAATATTCATTACAATTTAATGACTTTCAGTATAAATATAGTTCCAAAATACATAACTATATATAGTTATATAGCATGCATGTATGTATCCACATATCTATGCACGAGGAGACATGTGTATAATGATACACAGTTAAATATCACAATATATATTGTGATATATATATTGTACATGTGAAAAAAAAAAGAAAAAAAATATCTATTTTGAAAATGTGTGTGTGTGTGTGTGTGCGCGCACATATAAGGTTATTATCATGTATAGTTTGCTGAGCATTTTCTTATTATCAACCTTATCATCATACATAAGATAGAATTAGAATAAATTGCAATGTATGCAACAATATTGTTTATTAAAAGACATATTCAATTTCTTAAATGAGTATTTTAGTTGTCATCTGATTTGATTCAATATCTAAAACAAAAATAAAAGAAAAAAAAAAACTAGGGTTGCATATATTCAATCTGCAAAATTGCTACTCTTCATCATGGTTCTCATTGCAATGGTTTAGCAGATCTTTGTTCACCAGTGTTGGGGAAAATTAAATCCCAAATACTAAAGATTGATCTCAAAACTTTTTTCATATCAACAAAAACTCATTTAATTAATTTTGAAGGTATTGATTAAATCTTTTATTATTTTGTTTTTCGAAAAGTTTACAAAAAGTACTGTGAAATTAATTTTGTGTCAGTACACATGTATATTTACAAACTGTGTGTGTGTGTGTGTGTGTGTTACAAAAAATATGGAAAGATCAATTTAAATTAATTTGTGGTAATGTTATACTTGTAAAGTAAAAAATATATACTACACAAATTTAAATTAAGCCAAAAATATATTTTTCTAAATATCAAAAAATATACTTTTTTATTCTGCCGAAAATAAATTTTTAATTTTGCCAAAAAATAAAAAATTTCAAATATTCCAAGACATTTAATTTTTTAAATCTGCTAAAGATCAATAATTTCAATTATTCCAAAAAAATAATTTTTCAATTATGTGCAAAATATATTTTTCAATTTTGAAAAATATATTTTAGAATCTATAAGAATTTTACACTTATAAATATTTTCAAATTTATTTGAAATTATTCAAGGCCCTTAACATATTCTACCCTATAAATCTTGGAAATAGACAAAGTTGAAAACCATGATGATAAAATAAAATAACTAAAATACACAATCCAATTACACACTTAATGTTCACATATTCATGAATAATTAAGCATAACAAAAACATCTAGAATCCTTGAATATTCAAGCATAAATTCATTTTGAATCCACTAGAATCGATTCCAGACTCCAATACTCCTCAATGCTTTCATCGATTTGATTACTAGCACTCATATATATATATATATATATATATATATATATATATTTGCTCCACACTCGAGCACGCCATGACATAAATCCACAATTGACCGCTATGTGCAATACAATATTATGAGGAGAAGATAGTGAGAATTAGATTGTTTCATTGGAGAAATTAGAATTCCTAGAAGATGGTTGCCCCATCAATTCTTTATATTTCTACACATGCACACACAAAAAAGCATGACAACAAAATAAAACAAAACAAAACAATAAATTAAATCATTAAAATTAAATCAAATATAATTAAAACAAAATAGAATTTAATTATACTCAAAGAGATTAATCAAATTGGTTTGACTAACCAGATCAGCCTAATCTAGGAAGACCTCACAATCTCTCCCTATATCATGGTTGGCCAGACATAGAATGATCTATGATTTAAATGCAATAAATATTTGTCTTATGAAATTAAACTTCCCCTACATACCTTGAAATTAATTTTCATTGCTATCTCGATAAATAATGTTTCAAAAATTAAATTTTATTTGGAACTTACTTGATAATATTTCTATTCTCTCTTAAACATTCACTCTTACATTAAAGTCTTATGCTCCCTATAAATTTGACTAATCCCCATTAATTAGACATGATATCTACTAGTCATAGGCCAACCTTGGCCTAGATACCTAAAAATATTAGCATTAATTAATGAAGATCATTAGTATTGACTCACATTGATATTATTAAAAAAATTTAGAGGAGCCAAAGAAGATAGGACACAATATATATATATATATATATAAATAATATACTTATAACATTGGTGGTAGTATATAACATCTTAGAAAATATGCAGAATAATATATTAAAAAATCAGACGTGTTGGATCATAGGCAAATTCAACTATGAGGTCTTTGAATTTGGATTAGCTTCATGTTTAGTAACTCCCTTTATTCACCTTCATGAGTTAGTAAGATAAGACATAACTAGGTTTATTTCTAACATGAGTCTTCCACTTAAATTTGTGGAAGATCCAATACTAGTTTATTATATGCATAAATACAACTGTCATGCTTATTGTTGGATCCCTAGTCAGTAAGAATGATGTAAAGAAAAATTATAAATTTAAAAAATAATTAGTAATTAATGAACATATAAGCCATATTGGAATAATATTGGTGATTTCTGATATATAGCATAGTCATAATAATATTCTTTTTGTATGTCTTAGCCACTCATTTTGTTGATTCTAATAAGAAATTAAATAAAAGAATATTAGAATTTTATGAGATCCTTCATTCTCATAATGATCATGCTATATATAAGTATTTTGAAACTCTTTAGTGAATACAAGGTATAAAATAAAATATATAGCATAATATTTGATATTTGTTCAAATAATACTATATCAATAAGTATTTTTTGTAACAACCATTAGAGATGTCTCTTAGTTGAAAATTTTCACGCTAGTTATATGTATTAAATAATAGACTTAATAGTATAAGTCGACTTTAAAATAATTTAATCATCATTAGAATTTTTACATATCTGATATTTTATTCAATTGTTTGTCAATAATATATTATATATAGCTATATTAATAGTAAAATTAGTAAAATAATAATTAATGATTCAGACTAGGACGTATGATTTTCCTCTTTGAAATTCTTTAAATTTTTTTATGATATGATGAATACGTATTCAACTATATACACTTTTATATCATGCATTTCACTTAAGTGTATTGTATATGCATTATGAATAGAGTTTTTAACTAATACACAGAACATTTTTTTGGAACATGAATATTAAGATTGGAAGATAATATTTAAAATACTATAAATCTCCATTTATTATTTAGCTACATATATGAATCATAGGTTTAAGGTTGAAAGGGTAGAAACTACTTTCAAATTCATATCTACTTGTATGAACTAACAAACAAAGAATAAAATGGTCAGATTTATGAATAATTAGATAATCTATTTAAATATTATAAAAATATGTATGATAGTTTTTGTGAGCTTCTGAATATGGAGATCAATAATATATTCAAAGATAATGATTTTTTTTTATTCCTTAGTTATGAGAAAATGACGGGTAAAATGGCTTGAAAATACTTAAACGTATTTTGATAGTAGGAAGCTATCAAAATACGTATACACTAATTATTGTTTTATCTTATCCCAAAATGATATGAAAAAATTTTCCAAATTGAGTTAGTTGAGAAATTATACGAATCTACTTTTCCCTTGCTATCTAAAATGACATGTAATCTATTGACTCCTTCATTGCCTAGTATACCATCAGAGCATGATTTTTATATGACATGTAATCAACCTATACCATAACTAGATTTCAAGATAAGTTTAATATGAGTTTTTAATTCCAAAATCATTATAATGGAGACATATTTGCTTCTCAGCTCATTTCCAAATAGTCAGGAGACACTTATTATTTTCATGAGTATCTTAGTTTTGAACATCTTTACCATGACTATCAGTATCGAATATCTAGTAAATAAGATTGTGAGATAGAGGGAAAAAAAATACTTATCTTGGTATTTTTATTTTCAAGAAAAATGAGAAGAGAAGCATGATGATTACTAGACCACATTGGGGGAGTGAAGCAAGTATCCTTCTAAGGGAAAGTCAATGGGTAAACTCGTGATGAAGTGTTATTAATGTGATCAAGTATAACACTTCACAAGAGACTATCCCAAGTAGAAGAAACTCCAAGAGGGGCATATGAAAAAAGATGAAACTAGAAGGGAGGAAGATAACTTTGTCATGAAGGATGATTTCGCTCATGTTAGTGATATTAAACTATCACACAGGGTCAATCAAGAGAGTGACTGCATGATAGATTTGGTAGCCAATGGGATGTGGAAGATCAGGTGGTGAATCATGTAGAGGATGTGTGGCAACATGTAGAGTCATAAGGTGGATGTGTGGTGGAGTGCAGAGGAACTGTGGTGGATCATGCAGAGGACATACTTTAGGTGCTTGGACTTTTTTCCAAAATGTGTGGAGGAGCACTAGATATATTTTGCTCTAATTGAGAAACAAAAAACTCCAAGATTAAATTTTAAAAAATGTATTTTCAATTATGAATTATAGTTTGTGTTTGTATCTAATTTCGAACTTGTGTTTGTATCATACTATTATGTGTTATTAGAGTTGTACTCATTGTAGATTCTTTCATTGATTTTGTTTGTGTATTATATCAAGTGTGGGCAGAATATTAATTAATCATATTTCAGATTATACTCAAAATAATTTCGGATAGTTATTATGAGTATTGATTATAATATATATTTTGGATAGAATATACATATATATTTATAAAATAATGTGTGTAAAAATTAAAATCTTCAAGTTCAAAGAATATTAATTTGGGTTGAATTAGAATTAATATGTTGAATTTTTGAAAAATTTAAAAATACAATTCAAAAATTAATTTGGGGTAAAATTAAAATTTGTCACCGTTGAAAAATAAAAATTAAGATAGAATTTTAATTTTTAAAGAAATATAAATTTTTTTTTGAAATCAAAAATATATTGTATGGATTCCATTGCATTCACTTATGGTTCAAAATGAAAAATTAAAAGATATAATTCATGAGAAAGTTAATAAATCAAAATTATGAAACCAAATTTAGTATAAAGGCTCCATTTTTAACCCAAATATGTACATATTTAAAAATAAATGATTGTTTTCTACTTCTGTAACTTAAGAAAATTAAACTTAATGTTAATGAGTTATATTTTTGTTTTCTCCAAATAAATTATAAACATGGAATAGTATATATAAAGTTTTATACATTTATATATAATCGTATGACATTATATATAAATGTCTATACTTTAATTTATACAAATGTATTACATTATATATAAACACTGATATGTTTATATTAACATATAATGTTTTATATAAATATTTATACATATGTATTAATGTTTATAAATATCTATACAGTATTTATTAAAAACTATCCGTTTATATAATTTTTTATATAACAATTATATAACATTAAATGTTTATACAATTTTGTAAACATTTATATTACATATTAATTTTTATAAAAATATAGAATATTTATAATGTTCATATAAATGTGATATATATATATATATATTATTTATAAAAGTGTTACATATATATAATTATATTTAAGTAACATTTATATAAATTTTTTAATCACGAATATTAACTTTAAATACTTGTTTAATTATATATCATATGCCATTATATATAAAAGTATTTATAACTATATTTATAGTTAAGTAAACTATTTTTATAACTATATTTATAAATTTACATAACTAATTTGTAACTATATAATAATGTATATATATATGTATAATTCTATATAACTATATTTCTTATAACAATATACTTCATGTATAATAATATATAACTATATATAATTGTATTTTACTGAATGGATAATTATATAAATGTTATATATAATTATATCTTTAACTACATGCATATTTATAACTATATGTGTATGACTATATATAAATATTTGTATAACTATGTAACACTATATAATAAAATATAACTATATTTGTAACTATATTATATATATATATATATATATATATATATATATAATTAAATCAAAATATTTGTTTATAACGTTGTATATATTTATGTATAACTACTTATAACTAATTGTATGAATATATCAAGTTTATACATAAGTATATTTAAATATTAAATTTACAACTTATATTTATTATATATTCATATAGATTAGTATATAAAAAAGTATTTTATTATATCTATACCTATACATAACTATATGTATTATTTTATATAAATTTAAATGAAAACATATTTATACCAACATGTATAAATATAAGTATAACTATATGTGTAACTATATGTATAACCACGTGTATAAATATAAATATAACTATATGTGTAACTATATGTATAACCACATGTAATTATATTTATAATTACTATATAACAACATACCATATCATGTTTACCTAAATGTGTATAACTATTTATATATATTTGTATAACTATATAAAACTTTATATAATTAAATATAACTATATTTGTAACTATGTATACATATATATACATAAATCTAAAACTATATATTTGTTTATAATTTTGTATACATTTATGTATAACTACTTATAACTACTTGTATTAATATATCTATATATAACTATTTGTTAAATTATATATAGCTATCTATAAATATATATATTATATGTATAATAATATATAACTATAAATAATTGCATCTTACTATATGTATAATTATAAAAGCATTATGCATAACTATATTTAAATATACAACTCACAACTTATATTTAATATATATTTGTATATATTAGTATAAAAAAGTTTTTTACTATATCTATACCTATAATAACTATATGTATAAATATATAAAATTAAATGAACAAATATTTATACCTACAAGTATAAATATAAGTTTAACTATATGTGTAACTATATGTATATCCACATGTAACTATATTTATAATTACATGTATAACAACATACAATATTATATTAAACTATATGTGTATAACTATATATAAATATTTGTATAACTATATAAAAGTCTATATAATTAAATATAACTATTTTTGTAACTATGTATACATATATATAAATCTATATATTTGTTTATAACTTTTTATACATTTATGTATAATTACTTATAATTAAATGTATGAATATATCTATATATACCTATATGTTTAACTATATATAACTATTTATAACAATACATACTATATGTATAATAACATATAACTATACATATATGTCATACTATAATGGGCCATTCCAGCACAACACGGTCATTTTGACGCCTATAAGTTTGACATTACTCATAAATAATAGTTTCAGTTATCAATGAATCACATGAGTTACTGTTATAGATTCTATTGCTTGCTTGCTATTTATTTGTGTTTTAAATTATTTTAATCTTACTAACATTTTTCCTAAGTGTTTGGTGTAGAGGGGTGTGGTTGATTCTAAAACCTCCACCTTTTGATGATACCAACCCATATAATGTGTTCAGGCTTTGAGAGAAAGCCCAAAGGCTCCATAAAAGACAAGTATGTGGTCTAGTAGTCTTTTATGATCCAATTAGAAATTTTACAAGCAAATTTCATAGTCTTGTAAGCTGCTTCTCATTATGTGTTAAGATGCAATGGATGGAAAAATAATTTGTAGTTGATTGAAAAACTTTGTTTGGTATTTAGATTAGGCAGAATGTGTTAAAGATTAATAAGTTATAAAAAAAGATTTTATTTTTCTATTATAATTTGCATCTATTAGAAGAGAAAAAGGTCATATATGTATATATGTATCCATGTATGTATGTATGTATCCATGTATGTATGTATGTATTGAACTTTCATCCTGTAAAACTTAGTTGCAAATTTCTTGTGTCTTGTGTTTCCAAGTTCAACGTAATTTTGAACAAACAAAGATGATTTTTATAGCCCTAGTTAATGTATTTGATTCCTTTTTTTATGCTTATGACAGAATTTCTAGCTGTTTGATGTTCATGCTTTATTATGGATTAGGACCAAACTTATTGAAGAGAAAATAACTGTTGGACGGGTGGAGGTGGATGTGTAGTAGGTTGCATATCACACACGCAAAAAAAACTTTATCAGACCACAATAAATTGTTAATGAACATAAAATTAATTTAGGGTAATTGTGTTTGTTTACTAAATTGATTTTTTTGTAACTAGTTATGAAAGACAATCGTGAATGGATGTACGAGGATTGATTAGTGAATAGACTGTTCTCTAATGAATGGGGAAATAAAGTTGATGAATTTGTTGAGTTTGCTCTGAGATATTATGAGTGTGTGAATGGTGGCACAACTATAAGGTGTCCTTGCATTTTAGTTAAATGTCAGAATAAAAAGTTTTTGAATGGTGAGACTGTGAAGGTGCATGTATAGAAATGGTTTTGTGTCGGATTACTATGTTTGGATATATCATAGTGAGAAGCAAGTCCATGAGAGGTGTTCAAGTTTAGTACGAGTGTTAGTAAGTAAAACTGATTAGATGATATCGGATAATATGAATCACACTACATACCATAGAATGATTTGTGATGCTGCGAGTCTTAATGTATATGTACACTACATACCAGTGTATACATATATACTATAGTGTATATGTATACACTAGTATATATGCATATATACACTATAGTATATGTACATATACACTATAATGTACATGTATATATATACTATAGTGTATATGTATACACTTGTATATATGTACATATAAACTATAGTATATGATTGGACCTCAATGATATAAAAGGTATACTTATAGAAATTTGCTTGGAGGATATGAAAAAAATGAGGCCAAGGATATGGATCACCAAAAGGGTACAAATTCCATCCCTAATTTGGGAGAAATTCAAGTTGAACCCAAACAAGAATTGATTGGGAACCAAATATGGGATTAGATTCTCAAGCTAGTTGTCATTGAGAACCCATGATTCTATGAGATAATACTTTAATCATTTCACACAAAATCTTTCCCATTGGTAGTATAATTAGGGATCTAGGATTGATTTATGAATATATGTAAAATAATTGTGAATTTATAATAAATAATTATGAAATTTTTATGTTTTGAATGTTGATGGATATGTATGTTAAGTAGAAGTGAGATTTAGGGTTCTACAACCAAATAAGTTTAAGAATGTTGGCCATTATGGATGGTGACAGATAAGTCACTAAACACACTCATTAGATTGGTATCAAAAGAAGTGATTGCTTTTTATTGCTATCTCACAAGATGAACTTATGTATGAAAATTTTAAATTTATGTAAGCTAAATTGATTTGAGTATGGTGGTCATGAAGTTGAAAGTACAAACAAAATTATTACTATTCCTATTATGTATATTCTAGAAGAACTACCCTTCAAATGATGTGAGGGTTATGTAGAATATTTAATTTAGGTTTTCAATATTTTTGGGAGTCATATCTTCACTATGGTGGATGATGATAGTTTAGTCATATGACACATATAAGGATGGGTGTTTCGCAAGGTGGTACCAACCTAATGATCATTTCTTTTTGTATGATCTCCATAGATGAAATCATTAGGGATATGTATATTTATTAATTTGAGTATGAAACTTTATGAAGTAAAAACTCAAATGCAATTATTACTATATAAATTATTTCATGTCTTTAATGATTATTGAGGTTAGAGAATAAAAATGCATACTCGAAACAATCATCAAGAGTAATTGAAATATTTTTTAAAAGAAGTATAAATATGGATTATTCATGAATAGAGTATGTTTGGTTTCAATGATAGAATACCAAAAGCACAATGACAATGAGACCATCTTTAGTAGTGATAGTTCATTGTTGATAACTACCTTGCATGCCAATAGAGAAAAAGAGAAATCCATATCTTCATATCATTTGTTCAATAAATCAGCATGATATTGCCCAGATATCAAAAGAAAAAGTTATCATACACAAACTCTAAACTCTAAGTATCTTTTTGAGACTCAAGTTATCTTTTCAACTTGAGTAATAGTTAAATATTATTAGTTAGTCAAACTGCTCATATAATCAATTTGTAATCAATATCAATATTTATATCTATTATATTACTTATATGACTCATATACTTGTAGATTTATATTTAATATATACAATTTTTGAATGAACTTTTAGTGTTGTACTATAAATAATTAAGTTTTGACATTATAATAAAGTTAGTAATCATCATCAATTTCCTCTACATTTTCTTCACTATTCTATCAACAAAATTATTTATCATGACCTCATCAAACTTTAGGCTCTCCAATCTACCATATTCCATTTGATAATATCCATAATTGATGTCTCTAATTTTTAATCACTTACTATTGAATTTAAATCTTCTACCACAAACCATTAATTCCTATCAATAATTAGATCTTCAATCTTCAATTTTCATAATTTTAAGCCATTCCATATGAATTTAACAACCTTAACCCTATATGTCGAACTCTTCATTATTTGATTCAGACACTGAACCTCATTATGAGTACTAAACTAGGCTCTTTGACCAAACCTATGATCTGATTCACATATCGAGTATTGAAACTCAGATCTAGACCAATCAAAGATCTATTACTAAATCTTCAATACTAGTTGGTATCTTGCATAATAGCCTATTAAATCATATCAATCAATAAACAATCACTTATGGTTTCAAGAAGGGAGAGAGAGAGATTACTCATAAAAGAAGCACACATATACACAAGAGAGACATGAGAAGAGAAGAACACAAGAGAGATTACTCACTTATGGTTTCAAACAACTTGATGGTTTGTGACATCTCAACTTTTGTACTCATCTCATATTTTATTAAATTTACAGGTTTTGAATAGTAACCTAAACACCTTTTATACTTAAGTCCTAAGCTATGACAACATATATCATGTTGTAGCTTCATTCATGTCATGACCTCATATAATAGGCAATGAGTTAAATTCTTAAGTCATCGGTCATAATAACATACAATATGTGGTTACTATAATGATATTATGACACCAAAAAAATATGGTAATAATATTATAACATATGACACAAGTTAAGTTGAGTCACGAATTCTCAATACAATCACAACTCCAAAAAAAAAATTTTATTTGCAACCAACCTAAAATATGTTGTGCCTTTATTTAGGTCATGACTCTAATGTCGATGACATGACTCTAAACTTCAACAACTATTCTAACTTTAGTCTAGTCATGATACCTTAGAGTAGGGTATGACTTCTTAATACATGTCTTAGTTTTATTCATGCCACAACACCATAGAACATGGTGTTACTCCTTAGCACACATTCTAGCTTTAGTCCTATCATGATAACATAGAGCATGTGTTTGACACTCTAAGCATCAAGTTTTTGTAGTTATTTTTATTTTTTTTAATGACATGTTTGCATGGGAAATATGATTTAAAAGCAAGTATTTCATGAATTTATATTTTTGATGGATTCTAATGAATGATAGTTGAATTAACCAAAATTAGAATATTTGACGTATTTGGTGAAAAGTTAAAATAGAAGGTAGAAGAGCAAGAAAGAAGTTATGTAATTTCTAATGCCATGGCTTTTATATATACTAGTTTGTGCCTATTGAGAAGTCAAAACATCATTTATTAGTTATGAGTCTACTAATAAAGTAATGACATTCATTGCATGTCATGACTCTACTAGTTGAATGTTCATTTTTTTACTATACAACATATACTTTGTGGGCGCAATATTATATCCACGTCTTGGTAACTAAGTGTCATTTGAAAATATATTGTCATTGCATTTCAAATCACTGAGACAACAAAATCACATAACACAAGGTGATTTTATTTCACAATATTATTTCTCATTGTAATATTTTACTCCTTAGAGTAATTCCTTAAGTCCAAACTCTATTTATAGCCATGTTCTAGCAAAAAAGTGACATTTGAAAATATATTATCATTGCATTTCAAAGCATTGAGACATATTCCTTATAGGAACAAAATCACATAATACAAGGTGATTTTATGATGTGATATTATTTTCTACTCCTGAGAGTAATTCTTCAAGTCTTAACTCTATTTATCACTCTGATATTGTTTACAAGATCACATGTAATTTCACTCCCGAAAGGAATTTCTCAAGTCATGACTTTATTCAGTATCATGATATTGTACTATAGAGAAGAATTTCCCGAGTCATGATATTTTTTAGCACCTTGACCTTATTCTTACATATCCATCTAATGTCATGACTTTTCTCATGATGCCCCATATCATGATGATCCAGAAAGGTTTAAAGATTATTTGAAATTGTGATTTTTACTAATGTCATGAAGTTAAATTCATTAAACTATTATAGTATATTATGGGAATTTGATGATATAAAAAGTAGACTTAAAGAATATCATAGAGAGAGGAAAAATAAAGAAAGTTGGATAGGAATACACAAGGCAATCCAATACCACACCAAGTCACACACATTCTCTAACCAAGGACAAATTCAAGTTGAACATAAGTAAAAATAGATTAGGAACTATATTTGAGGCCTAGATTTTCATGTCAACTATCTTTATGAATGCTTGATTGATGAGATAACTTCCAATTTTCTCATGTGAAATTTTCTCCAATATCGATCTAATTAGGAATCTAAAGTTAATTTATGTAAATGTGTATGATAAACATAGTTTTGTAACAAACAATTATAATATTTTTATTATTTAAATGTTGATAGATATGAGTATTTGATAGAAAAGATTTAAAGTTTCACGCCCAATAGGTATATGCGTATTAGCCATAATAGATGGTGACAGATAAGTCATGAGACACATGCATGAGATTGACATCGATAGAAAGTGTGTCTCTTCAATTTCTACCTCATGTGATGGATCTATGTGTTGAAATCATAGATTTATGTAAATTAAATTGGTGCACATATGATACTTATGAAGCTGAAAGCACAAATAAAAAATGACTATTCTATTATACATCCCTAGAAGAACTAGCTTTCAAATGATATGTGAGTTATATAGAATATCTAACCCAGAATTTCATTATGCTTGAGAGTCAAGTATTACCAATGGTGAACGATGATAAGTCATGGGATATAGATGAAAGGATATTTTGTAAGGTGGTGATAGCCATATAATCATTTTTTTCTTATATGATTTTTATGTGTAGAATTAACAGGGAGACATATGCTAATTGATGTGAGTATGCCACTAACGAAGTCAAAAGCTTAAATATAATTATTACCACATCATTGTATCTCTTAAAGATAAAAAGGTCAAAGAATAAAGATACGTAATTAAAGTAATCATCATGGATAATTGACATGTTGCCTAAAAGGAGTAGAATATAAGATGACCAAAGAATATGAATATATGTGGCTTCAGTTGGCATATCCAAATGCATAACTATAAGGGTACCATCTATAGTAGTGACAATTCATATATGACAATCACTTTATGTGTCAAATGGGCAAGGGGTGATCCATATCTTCCTACATTTTAATCAATAATCATGTATGATATTTCTATGACATCGAATAAAACTCATCATATACAAGAAGGTAAATCAATTTTAGAGTCTAAGTATATGTTGGAGACCTAAGTTTATCTTCTCAACTTGAGTAATAGTTAATTTATTTTAGATTGGCCTAACTATCATAATAATTCATATAGGATGGATATCTATAAATTATAAAGTCTGGTTAAATAATCATACTTTGTCAATGATATCACAATCCAAATACTTCAAGATGTTGGATATCTCAGATGCAACCCGATAAACTCACCTATAGATCCCAAGATTTTGTTTTTGATCAAGGTGATTTAATGATTAACTTGATCCAATAAAGATAATTTATTAAGTAACTACACTGTGTGAATTGTAACCTTGCTAAGATATATTATTTTTGCAAATACATATGCTTAGTAAATATTTAGTCAACTCATGCATACCTCATCTTAAAGCTAATTCTCATTTACTTTGATATCCAAAAGGTCACTCTGAACAAGAAATTATGTCCTATCTATTCCTCATTTCAACTTTGAGCTTTCAACCAAACATCCCTAGTAATCTTTAAATAAAGACATTCTTTTTTTTTAAGCATTTTAACTGGGGAATCTTTAGTTTCTTGGAAATGAGAGAAACAACCAATAATTTATAAATCTTTGGCTAAGTTTGAATATAAAGTTTGGGTATTACTAATGTATATGCACACCAATTACCAAATGATTTTGGTATTATTAATGTATTTCAGGCTCTATTATTTTGTGATAAAAACTATACTTTATATATCATTGAATATAATTTTTTGTGAATGATAAAACATATTAAGATTAATTATCATTTATATATAATAAAATAATAAATCATACAATAAATATAATGTTTATACTAACACAACTCCAACTAATGGATATATTCACAAATCTTCAACCATCATGGAAGTTGTATACATTGATATCCAAGATGCCAGTTAAAGATATTTACATCATATTTTGAGGAATATTAATTTTTTTTAATAAATTTATACCATGTTTTATTTATTTATAACGTTAATTTTTTAAATGTATAAATATGTAGGAGGTAAAATGCAAGAGGAAGTTCTTTTTTTTTTTTTTGGAATATTTAGAATTTGGATCGATGGACTCAAATATTATTGTAGGTATAAAAATATCTAAGTCCATCATTTTATTTAAGGAATAATTTTTTTTTGGTTTTTTATCTAAATTTATAGTCTGTAAATCATTTATAAATAATAAATTACTTACTGTTAGGTTTATAATAAAATGGATATGCATCAGAAACTGCATGGGCATCAGCACTACTCTACGTGGCGACATTATGCATGCCAGTCTCGCAAGTGTCCAATCCTTCCCACTTCCATTACTCCAATTTATACTTTGTGTAATGTTTTTCTCCGTAGAGTGAAAGTAGGTCATGGGTACCCTTTCTGTTTAGTATTTTATTTCTCGTCTGCAAATGATATTTGAGCAAGAGTCTACCGTGCTTATGATTTATTCTGCAAATCCACTTTTGACTGACATACGAAGAAGAAAATTAGGAAGTTAGTAAGTTATAGAGAACATGCGACCTCGCAGATATGAAGTTGGGGGGGTGGAAGAAGCTACCGATCCCGACTCCATGAGGGCCACGTTGGCTGAACTCGTTTCCACCTTCATCTTCGTCTTTGCCGGAGAGGGGTCGGTTCTTGCTCTTGGTATGTATACATGTTCTTAACTTTTTCTCATTAATCTTATTCTCATGTTATTCTTCCTCGATTCAAATGGCTGTGCATCCACTGTTTTTGCACATGCAACTATACTTAGCATGCACGATATTATATCACTGTTTTGCATCGCAGATAAACTGTATAGTGGAACCGAGCAACCTGCTTCTGGGTTAGTAGTGGTTGCTCTTGCACATGCATTGGCATTGCTAGCTGCTGTGGCAGGTAGCATTAACATATCCGGTGGTCATGTCAACCCAGCTGTTACCTTTGGGACGCTTGTTGGGGGAAGGATCTCATTTGTTCGTGCTGTATTTTACTGGATTGCTCAGATTCTGGGCGCCATTATTGCTTCCCTATTGCTGAGGCTCGTCACTAATGGCATGGTATGCTCTATCTTTTTTTGTAGACGAAGAAGGATAAATGCACTATCTTGCCATTCTTACACACATGTACGCTCACCGGCACAAACACTTGCAGATCCATACACTTGTATCAAGTTAATCACAGCAAATCATTAACCGCAATTTATGGTTTGGGCCGAACTCTATAGTAGCAAGTGGTTTTTTCTTTCCTTGGCCAAAAGCCAAGGGCGACATTTTTTTTGCCATCGACTAATACTCATTTACTATGTGTAGAGACCTGTGGGATTTTTCGTGGCTTCGGGGGTTGGTGAGGTGAGTGCCTTCATATTAGAGATGGCAATGACATTCGGTCTGGTTTACGTAGTTTATGCTACTGCCGTTGATCCAAAAAGGGGGAACGTTGGCATTATTGCACCTCTAGCCATTGGAGTTATTCTCGGGGCAAATATTCTGGTAGGGGGGCCATTTGACGGAGCGGCAATGAACCCTGCGAGAGCATTCGGTCCAGCCCTTGTTGGATGGAGATGGAAGAATCATTGGATCTATTGGGTTGGGCCTTTTTTTGGAGGTGGACTGGCCGCTCTTTTGTACGAGTACATGGTGATCACAGTAGAACTTCCACATCACGATCATCATCATCAACCTTTGGCTCCCGCAGATTATTAAACATTTCCCTGTTCGTATACTGATCTGTGTGTTGTTTAAGTGATCATAAAACGTGTTTTTTATCGTGTTCATTTGGTGTTGATTTGTGGTAGAAATAAAATATCATCCTATTGCCGTGTTCATGATGTAATTTTTTTATTTAGTCGAAAATTGTGAATGTTTTTTTTTGGTAGTATGAGAGAGTACAAATGTTTTTATTTCCAAATTATGTGTTACTTTACTTACACTTAATATATATAGAAAATTAGGATCAAAATACACACTCATATGTAAGTTATATTTAAAATTTGTAAAACTTGGTTTCTAATCATTTGGAATATATATCAATTCCAATTCTATTTTTAATGCATGTCTAGGAAAGTCTAATAGCAGTTAAATGGTTAATGCATGTGTTTTTTTAGATAGTATTGTATTTCAACTTATTATTGATACAAATAATTATTATTATTCTAAGTTATTATTCATTATAAAAAATGAAATAGAAAAATTTAATAGGGATAATTTTTATTATGAAAATAAAAATTAAGATAATTTTTCATTATAAAATAAAGATTAAGGTAATTTTAAGAAAAGGTAATTAATCAGATTTAATTAAAAAAATTTTTTGATCTACATTTAGTACTAGTTGATTGAGTATTGTTGAGTGTGGAAGAAAATAATATAGCAAAATAAATTTTAGATACTCTCACAAGATTATATGAGATAAAGTCAATTCACAACAAAATCTTTTTAAAGAGAATATTTTACACTCTTTGAATGATAGAATATATTACGGTAACTAATCATATCAACACTTTGAATGATCAACTCATAATATTGAAACTTGTCATTAATTTGAGGAATAATATTCTAATACACAATCTAATCTTTAATAATACTGCATCTATCATCTTAGAAGAAAAAAACACGACACAAAAATAAGAAAGATAGATATCCAAATACATACCAAGTAGAAGCATTGATGGTGATACGAGAGAGATCAACGAAATGTGTCCCCAGTAAAAGTCAGAATTATGATAGATCAAATGAATAAGTAAGAAAAATATTAAATACTATAACATGACAAAAAAAAGTACTTTATGAGAAATTGTCAGTTAAAAAAAAAGGGATGATAAGTTATCAAATACTCAAGGAAATATTGTAAATATCAATGATAATGACAATATCTTATATAATACGGTGACAACAATGGTTGAAAGCAAAAATTAGTTTGGTGATGATGTGTGATAGCTAGACTCGGGAACTTTGTGGCACATGACATCTTGAAGAGATTAATTTTACAAATATGAACTAATCTCAGGAGGGTCTATACACATGGGTGATAATTATGCTTTGAAAATTATTTGTATAAGTACTATCAAAATAAAAATATTTGATGGTATGATTCATACCATTCAAGAGATATGAAATGTGATGGACTTCAAGAAAAATATATTATCTCTAGGACAAATAGATAGTCGTGGGTGAAACTCATATTAAGAATGAGTTGATAAAAATTGTGAGAGATGCACACATATAGTCACGAAGAGAAAAAATATCATGACAAATTTATTCATGATTAAGGGAGAAATAGCAGAGAAAGTTGATGCATGTGTTGCATTAATTAGCAAAGGAGAAGAATCAATGATGATGTGAAATCTTAAACTCGGCCTCATGTCAGAACAAGTTTTGAAGATCTCTCTAACAAAAATAACTTTCGAAGCTAAAATTTGTAAATTTACTTTTTTTGTAAGCATTGTGCTATAAGTAATTAGAATAGATTGACACTTAGTAGTTCAATTATACGAAGTAAATACATTTTAGACTTAATACATTTTGATAAATGAGAATTATTAGAATAGATTGACACTTAATACATTTTAGTGTCAAATGAGGCATGCCGTGTCGGCATGGCTCATTTTTTTGGCTTAATCGGGCCACCGTGCTATGCAAAAAAAAAAGACATGTAGTTGACTAATTAAAATTGGCCATGTGGCCACATTGTTTTAAAAAAATAGACCGCTCTATGAAAGGGCTGTCAAAATTCAATCGATTCGACCATCAAATCGATCGAATTAAAAAAAACTTAAATCAGCATGGATGACCACCCGATGGGATCCCGTCGGGTAGTCTCTTGGGCTGGTTTACTTTGCCATCTTGCTAGGCACACGAATCATGCTTGGCAAGGCATGATGCATGGTTCATGTCGGCCCAGCATTACAGGATCCATGCCAAGGGGCATCTTGGCCCAACCCAAAGCATGGTTCCATACCATGATATGCGGGGCCAGACACAGTTAACTAGGCAAAGTCTCGGCCATGCCTGGGCTGCCCGGCCCATTTGACACCTCTACCAAGGAGAAGCAAAATATTTTGTATCTTTTATTGATGATTATTCAAGGAGATATTGGGTATATCCAATCAAAAAGAAGTTAGATGTGTTTCCAATTTTTAAAGACTTGAAAGTGGAGGTGGAACTTGGATCTAAGAATAGGATTAAATGTTTGTGGACATATAATAGAAGAGATTATATAGATGGTGAAATTCTTCTATTTGTAAGCAAGAAGGTATCAAATGATACATCACAATCACATATACGCCACAACAAAATAGAGTAGCAGAATGGTTGAACAAAATTTTTATAGAATAATGAGAATAATGCTAAGGACTACAAATCTACCAAACTATTTTTTGGGTAGAAATAACTAACACTGCATGTTATATTAAAAATTGGTTTTCATCAACAGTGATTGATTTGAAGATACTAATGGAGATGTGGACTCGTAGGCCAATAGATTACTCTATTTTACACTTTTTTGGATATCCTGCATATGTGATGTACAATACCCAAGAAAGAACAAAGTTAGATCTAAAATTTAGAAAATATATATTCTTAGAGTATGCTGAAGGAGTAAAGTGGTATCACCTGTGGTAGCTCAGTACCTACGAGGTAATTATCAACAAAGATATAATCTTTGTAGAAAATCAACTTCAAAGAATTGACAAAAATGATAGCATGTTAAAAATAAGTTTAGGAACTAACATTATTAAAAGAGTAAGTTGAGTTTGAGGCTCAAGAATTTAGTTGACCAACACATGATAGAAGACCACCAACTTCATACTCAGAGTATATTATGGATAGTAATATTTCATATTGTCTTCTAACAGAGAATAGAGAACCTTCAACCTTTTATGAAGTTTCAAATAAGTTAGATGCATCTCTATAAATGATAGTAATAGAGAAAGAAATTGAAGCTATACACAAGACCAAAATTTAGAAGTTAGTACCATTGCCAAATGGAAAAAAAGTTATTAGAAACTAATGGGTTTACAAGATCAAGGAGAATAGTAATAATCAAGTAGAATGGTATCATACAAGATTGGTAGTAAATAGATATGACAAGAAAGAAGACATTGACTTCAAAGAAATGTTTTTCCCAGTAATTCATCTTACAACAATCAAAATTAATAATGATTTTATGTGCTACATTTAATTTATATTTAAAGTAGTTGGATGTTAAAATTGTATTTCTTCATGGAAAAGTTGAAGAAGAAATTTAAATATTTCAGCCTGAAAGATTTGTCGAAATTGATAAGAACTTGGTTTGTATGTTGAACAAATCTCTATATAGTCTAAAACATGCACCGGGACATTAGTCTAAGAGATTTAATTCCTTCATCATTAGCCTTAGGTACAATAGACTAAGTTCAGACCATTATATATATTACAAAAGGTTTGAGGATGAAAATAATTTTATCATTTTATTATTATACTTGGATGAAATGTTGGTAGAATGTTCCAACAAATGTCAAATCTAAGTATTGAAGTTATAATTGGCTATTGAGGTTGATATGAAGGATTTGAGACTAGCAAATAAGATTCTAGACATGCAAATTTACTGAGATAGAAATAACAAAAAGATTTAGTTTTCTTAAGAAAACTCTTTTAACAAGATTTTGTGATGATTTAACATGCAATGTATAAGCCAATATCTACCCATCTTTTTATTAATTTCAAATTATTTTCAAGTATGTATCCTAGCTTCGAAAAAGAAATGAGGAAGATGTCTGGAGCATCACATGTATTAGTAATGAGAAGTTTAATGTTTGTAATGATTTGTACAAGACCATATATTGCACAAGTAGAGGTGTCAACTAGGTTGGACTAACCCGGCACGGCACTAGGCACGGCACGATTCGGACGTGCCTGGCCTAGCATGGCACGAAAATTTCTCATGCCAATGCTAGTGTTGTGCTGTGTCGAGGCCAACATGGCCTTGTGCCGTGCATGGCTCGGCACGGTACCTCAGCATGACCCAAGAAACCGCCCCATCGATAGAAGCTGAGCCCGATGGTTCGGGAAACTACCCGGGCTTGGGTCGGATTCCACCCCCCCCCCCCCCCCCCCCCACCTGCCCAGCTAGCCTGCTCCCAATCCCCAACAATTCGAAATTAAAAAAAAATAAAATAAAAAAATTAAAAATTTTGAATTTTAACCATTGTATTTCGCCTCCAATGGCTATGGGGCAGAATCTGACGGCCCGCATGATTCTGCCCCAAAAAAAATCAATAAAAAATTAAATATATATATTTAAAAAAAATTAATAATTATATTTTATAACAGCCCCCACCCCTCTAATTTTTATATTTTTCAAAAACATTAATTCTTACTCTCTCTCAAATCTCTCTTTTAATATTCTATCTCTTAGGATTTCAGCTTGCCTTTTCAAAATTCGCAACTTAGGCTTTGCTTTGGAAGTTGGAATTTTGGTACACATGCTTTATCTTTACACAGCTTTAGGGGTATTTTTGTTTTTTATAATTATTTAACTAAAACTCTTAATTTAACATAATAATTAATATTTAAAAATAATTAGTTTTTTACTCTCTCTCGCTCTCTCTCTACTCTTTAATCTATCCTCTTATCTAAAAAAACCAAAAAAATAACTTATACTAATGAAATTAATTTAATTTTAGAAAATGAAAATCTTACATAAAGGTCCAATGATATTGAAATTTTTGTTTCTTCGGTCGTCTCAACCCAAATATCTAAAAAATAAAAAACTATGACTTTTATAGTTTGGACTCATTTTAATATAATAAAATAAAAGAATGTTATGGGTGAGGAAGAAGAAACGACACTGTGCAAATATTGTAAGAAAATTTTTAGTTGTAAGAGTGTGTTTGGGACTGAGCACCTTAAAAGGCATGCTGAAATATGCACCAAAAAATATGGTGCTTTAGATCCTAGTCAAACCCAAATAAGTTTTGAGTCTAGATCCAGTTCAGTCTCAAAGTTTACCCTCTTTATATATCTCAACGAGTTGGGTAGTGAAGGAATGACCAAACTTGTCACCTTAATGGGTCTTCCGATTAGATTTTCAGAAGATCCAATTGTAGTGAGCATCATGCATACATATTTTCAGCATGCTTATCATAGGATTCCTAGGTCCACATCTAGGAATGACATTAAAATTTTATAAGTTATAAAAATAAATAATAATTAATGAATTAATGGCATATAGTGGAGTGGTATCCGTGACATCTGATATCTAGACTAGTCATGATGATTTATTTTATGCATGTCTCACCGCCCACTAAGTAGATTCTAAATAGACTATGAATAAAAAAATTTTAGGATTCTCTGAGATTCTTTATCCTCATGATGACCCGACCATTTTTGAGTGTATGATGAAGATCTTTAGAGAATATAAAATTCAAAATAAAATTTTTAGTATCACATTCGATATTGTATCTAATAATAGAGTAGCGATTAATATGTTTGTTATGAATCTTAGAGACACACCATTAGGAGAGATTTTCCACATCAAATGCATGTGTCACGTGATTAACTTGATTGTACAAGCGGGTATGAAGGTGTGCTGCCCCACTTTCGATAACATATGTAACTCATTAAAATACATTCGCATGCCTCATAGACAATAGGTGTTCGGTAGTCTCTATTTATCTACGAATCTTAAGAAGAATAAATTCTAATTAGATGTGAGACATCGTTGGAATTACATGTACATGATGTTTGAGTCATGTGTTGGATACGAACACATGATATCCGGCAATGTTAATAGTAAAATTGATGAACTTTTTATTGACGACACTTACTGGGCTACACGAATTTTATTTATGAAATTCATGAATATTTTTTTATGACACGACAAATATGTATTCGTCGGTTTATATTCCCACGACTTGTATTACACTCAGTCATATGCAATATTATTAGCATGTTTAGGAAGTATCGAGCTAACTCGACACTTACCCATATAGATGCAGAGGTGTAAACCAAGTACTTAAAATACTAGTTCACCATTCTATCTCTTTATTGTCTCACTGCATGTATGGACCCTAGGGTTAAGGTGGAAGGGGTAGATAACATTTTGACTTACAATTTTTTCGTACATGACCCTGGAAGACTCACCTAAAGGGTTCATTCATAAGAAGTTGTCTGACCATTTTACATACTACGATACTAGATATGGTGGTAGTAGTAGTGAGACTGTGAGTATGAACATAGATACCTTATTCAGTGATGATACTTTTTCCATTTAGTTAGCGATGGGAAAAAGATGGGATGGACCATCGAATAAGAGTGAGCTTTTTTGGTACTTAGATACGAATTACTACTCAATCCTTTCACATTTTGACACTAAGAATCTTGATATATTACAGTGGTGGAAATCATGAGTCAACCTTTTCCATGTTATCTAAGATGACACCAGATCTATAGAATCCTCCGGTGTCAAGCATAGCATCGAGTCTACTTTTTCTGTTGCGATGAATGTGATTTCAGATAGGAGATCAAGATTACGTCCAGATATTATTGAGGCTTTAACATGCATGAAGAATTGGGAGGATTTAAGGTTTAGCATCCATGATCGTGCTGGGACAGGGACTACAGTGAATGCGGATGAGTTGATTACTAATGATGATCTATGTGATATTTATTTTGATATTGAGGTTGAAAATGATAATCATACATTGATGGATGATTGAGAGGTCGCTACTTGATGCCTGATGGTTGATAATTGTGGAATTATGACACGTCAACAATGATACTTATGTTATAGTTATGCTTATGCTTATGAGTTTTGAGTTATGCTTTATTTTGATTTTTAATTTCAATATTTTGTATTCACTTTTATTTACATTGTATCTGCTTTGGTTTGAGCATTTGGCTTGTGACTTTATAATTTTTGTTAATGAAATTTTGTCTTTATTTTATTCTAATAAATATTTTTATTAGAATAAAATAAATTATTTATTTACATTGTTATTTACATTAAAAATTCTTATTTACATTGTTATTTTTATTAGAATAAAAATTTTGTGGCTTTGTGGCTTTGTGATTCATTTTTATTTATATTGTTATTTTGTGTACTCAATATTTTTATACTTGTGTTTAAAAATTTCATAAAAAATTCTAAAATTTAATTCTAATAAATTATAATCTAAATATATTAATCTAATTAAAATATAATTAAAACAAATAACACAAAAAAAATAAATTTTATAATTTTTAAAAAATTTTCAATTTACAATTTAAATATTTTTAAACATTATCTAATTTATATTTTATAATTACATAAATATTATAAACAAAAAAAATTATTTTTTTTAAACTGGCTCATACGGGCCTGACCCGACATGATAAAAAACCGGCCATGCTAGTGGGCCATGTCGGGCTTGGCCTAAAGAAACCATGTCGGGCCAAGCACGACATGGTATAGTAACCATGTCTTGCCTGTCCCGGCATGGAAGCACAATTGGGCGACCTAAGAGAAACCTCTATGCACATCACATTTGACACCTCTATGCACAAGCAATGAGAGTGGTTAGTTGATTAATGGCAAATCTTGGTATTGAACATTGGAATACTATGAAAAGAATTCTCATATACATAAGAGAAACCTCAAATGTTGTATTATGTTATGGATGTTTGGACCTTATTATCAGGTGTTATGTTGATGCAGATTATGCTGGGATATTGATAATAGCAAGTCTATTATTGGCTATGTTTTTACTCTTCTTAAGGAGCTATAAGTTAGGTTTCAAAGTTATAGTCTATCATAACTTTTTATATGATAGAAGTAGAGTATGTTGTAGTTACACGAGAAACTAAAGAGGCAATCTAGTTGTAATTGATATTGGAAGTGCTTAGATACAATAAAATAAAGTTACCATTTTTTATGATAGTTAGAGTGTTATACAATTAGCATGAAATTTAATATTTCATTCGAAGATAAAACACATCAAAGTATAATATTATTTTTTCAAGAGAAAGTTGAAAAAAAAAACTATGGATATATAAAAGATTCACACTGATGAGAAAATAGTAGATATTTTGACTAAACTAATCAATATTGACAAGTTTTAATGCTGCATAATTTAATGTGTCTTAGTAAGAACATAAGCAAGCATAGAAAAGTGATAAATATAATTTTCAAGTGGGAGAATGACAAGTTTGAATGGTAGGGTTAGGTAAAATTTCACCTAGCCCACATCGGAAATCCTAAAGGGATTTCTGATTTTTTTTTCTTATAAAAGGAGGTTCCCACTCTATTGAAATGTATCCCAATCCCAATTTCCTTTTAGCTTGTATTTCTTTTATTATATTGTTTATTTTATTATTTTAGGGTTGAATTTTTTATTTTCAAATTATTATTACAATTTCTATTTTATAATAAAATTAAAGTTGAATATGCTACTATAAATGTGAGGGCAATTTGGCCATGCCTATTTAAAATAAACTTGTATGCGTGCATTGAAAACTTTTTCACCACCTTACAAATGTACATCATGAATCATGTAGACATCATTTATAGAATGAAAATGAAAAGGAGGAGTAACTTTCTATAGCTCTTTACGATTTTAACAACTAACATTGTGAATAGAAGGAATAAGAGGTGAAGAGGAAGTGGAATAAAAGTCTCTTCACACATGCTTTAGGGATGAGAAAGGTGAAGCTTATGTTAATAAAGTGTGATCTTTTTTTTATTTATTTTTATGGGATATTTATATTTTGGTGCATCAAACACATAATATTTCTAAAAAAGAGAACACCAAAATACAAAATAGCTGTGTTTTGGTGCACTTCAAATCGAAAGCCTAATTTTGCCCATAACTGATAAAAAATCTCAAATATTTAACTAAATATTTGACTCACTCTACCTTCAGAATCTAAAACACCAAACCAAACAAACCAAAAAATAAAACCACATAATAATAAAAACACATGTTTCTGCATGTCCAAAATTAGACAAACTCAACAATCTCCCCCTATGTCCTATTTGGACAGTCTGAGACATATTTTCAATTTGTGTTTAGTGAATGCAAGTCATAGAAAATATAACATAATACAAAATCATTTCTCATTTCTTTTATGAGAAATGATTTTTTGGAAATTAGAGCATCTTGGGTCCACCTTTCTATTCAAGCCATCAAAAAACTTTGATCAAACAGATATATGAAAGTATCCATAATAAAGGTGTCTGCTTGTACTTATAGCTCATGAGATTCCTCTTGATCAGTGTGATCCTAGGAATGGTTGAAGTGAAAGTGTTATCTTTTACTTTCAACTAATAAACTTACCCTTAATCAATATGATCCTCGGATGTGGCTAAAGTAAAGATATGATCCTTTACTTTGAACTCATATGCTCCCCATTGATTTTTGAATATTATCTTCCCTTCTAACTTTAAAGCTCCCCCTTGATTAGTCTAATCCCTATGAGTGGCTGAAGTAAAAATTATCTCATTAGGGATTCCTTCGAGATTCTTGCTTGTCTCATAATAAATACCTGAGGAATATAGATTGATCATCCCAGGTCCTCTCAGAAAAAAATATGACAGTAATACTTTTTCTAGTATTATTGACTATTATACCTTAACTATGTTACATTTGAATAGTGAGTATGGACTATTTTCATCTAGAAAATTCATTATTCACATTTTATACTCAAGCCTATGCAACTTGGAGTCCATGCTTATAATTTTCTTCCAAGTATTTACCTAATCTGAGCTACCCCTAGCTTGGGCAATAAAGAAAGAACTTATCATTATACCCCTCGCTAAAGTTAGTGCACTTTTAGATAAGTATCATTAGCTTTCCCCGAACTTCTCCTTATGAACAATGTTGTCCAACACTTTTATCGACAATTAGTTCATTTGAACCAACATGATGTATCGGACATCCTTAAGAAATAATTAGTATTTCGTGTTTGTCTCTAGATAAATATGACTAATCCTCAATATCCTTGATGTTCTTTCAACAGCCATATTGACTAATCTATAGTCCCTAGTTGACATATATGGTTGCAAACAAATCTGCTACCCAATCACTTTCTCATTGTCTTATTACGACATATGCCTTGAAATGCAATTTCTTCTATTAGACCTCATTCATACCTTCCAACTTCATATCATAGAGAGTTAGTTCAAGAAGATTACTCTTCATTAAAAGATGTATCATTTTTATATTTTAGGTTAAATAATTATAAGATTTCAATTTAATTTAACTAAGTAAATTATTTTCTTCATGTATCTCAAAGAAATAATTTAGCTTCTAAAAAATGAAAATATCAAAAATGCCAAAAACAATCTCCTTCTAATACCACTTGTTGGGGTCGATCGAGATACAATCCAAAGAAATAAGAATAATCTTGAAATAAATTCTTGGTCCAACAATTAGGTTATTTTGGTATTTTTGAATTTTTTAAAATTTTTTAAATTTTAGATACAATATTTACCCAAAAAATAAAATAAAAAATATATTTCAAGCTTTCATAATTTTATATCAAGTATGAATAAATATATATATTTCAAATTATCTAAAATATATATAATTATGCTTGCATGATTTTGCCCGGATAATAAAAATAATTAATCACCATAACTTTCATTCAATTATAGAAAATATATTGTCTCCAAAATGACAGAATATTTACATAACAAAAATTGAATGAAATATAAATGTTATTTAAAATACCTTTAGAATCATATTTTAATTCTATCTCTGGAGTTATTGAAGAATTTTGAGCTCCATCATAATAGCATGAGCAAATCACAATCTCAACATGAGCATAGTACGGATACAACATGATCTTAACATGAGCATATCACAAACACAACAATAATATACCATACAATCACATGAAAAATATTCTCATAAACACTATATGAATTATGTACGAACACAACATATGAATCTTACAAGAACTTAACATAAACTCTGCATAAATCTAAAACCTTCATAAATAGAAGAACAAGAGATTAACTGCACTTTTAAATATCACATAGATTTTGAGATTCAGAGAGAATAAGTTTAAACGAAAATAAAGATGCAAAATGGTTCACACACAATTGTTTTTCATGCACAATCATTTTTCATGCATAAAAGGTTCACACACAATTGTTTTTCACACTCAATCAATTTTCACACACAAATGGTTCCCATTTTCCTCGTGCGTGCACACACACACACACACACAGATGCACAAACAATTCATGCACATCCATGCTTCACATTAAATACATAAATACATAAATACATAAATACATAAATACATAAATACATAAATACATAAATACATAAATACATAAATACATAAATACATAAATACATAAATACATATAAATATATAAATATATAAGATCACATAATCCTTCAAAATTGCAACTTCAAAGAAATCTTATATTGACAACTCCAAAGTAGACAAGAAAAAAAATAGTTGAAATTGAAATAATGAAGGAACAAACGGAAGACAAATTCATAATTATGCACAATGTCATTAGCTATTGATATTGGTGTTACAGAATAAATATAGCCAATAAAAACTTAAATAGAAAGCCATGATTGTTAAAGAAGCACAACTTTTGGGATATATAATGAACTAGCTAATTAGAAGCTTAAAGAAAAAGTCATAATTATACACAGTGTTGTGACTTTTAAGTAACAAAAGAAAAATTAATAAAAAGCTACAAGACAAAGTTGTAGCTTTACTCAAAATCAAAACTTTGAGGATCTAGAAATAAAAGGATAAGAAAAAGCTAAAAGGTAATGTCATAAATGTACTCATCACCACAACTTTGGGGATCCAAACAGAAAAAAGACAAGCTAATATAGAAAAAGAAACTATAATATTTACAAAATTTATGACATATAATAAAGAAAAGATTCAAGGAACAAGTATAGTTGAAACAAGATCAAAATAAGAAACTAATAAGAGGAGATAAAATAATATAACAAGAAGCTAGCATGACCATTAGAGATCTCAAATAGAGTAAAAGATATTTTGATAGTCCTAGTACAGACAATAACTTAGCGTATCTTGAGAGGTAACTCAAAGTTTTTTTTTTCCCACGTGTGTGATATAATAAATACTTATCCACCATATAAATATATGTTGACATTCAATGATCCATAAGTATACTCACAAAATGCAACCCCTACCATGACTGTTAATATGTATGCTTGAAATTACTTTACTATTTTTAGACCATACAACATACAAACTTCATCATAAAATTTCTTATAGATACTGAAGAATATTTTTTTATTGAGGGGGAAATTTTTACTTGGGGATGAATAATTGTTTTAGTGTATAACTTTGTTTGATATTCAAACTATTAAACATTTTTACATATTTTGGTAATTAAGATGATGTGTAGGTATGAAAATGAAGAAATTAAATTAAATTTTATGAATTTGGAATTTTGCCGTGATTTGATGAATAGTTGTGAATTCAATAGGTTTTTTAAGGTATTAACTGAAAGGGTAGATGTAAAGCCATGCATAATTTTGACATTAATTCTTGGTCAAATCTCTACCTAATTAGTTGTAATAATCAAGTACCTCATTGGTACTAAAGGTCATGAGCAAGTCTAGATACTATATCTTTATCTTTAATATGGATCAGATCAACAAGGTTGTAACTCTTGTCTTCAAAGGAAGGTAAAGCCATGAATTTTATGAATAAGCTAATTGTTAGTATCGTGGTAAGCTTGTAGTGCCACAACAATATGATATATGAGAGATTAAAGATGTGAAGGCCAAAATCATGGACACTCACAATATAATAGGCACTTGAGATATATGAAGAGAAAATTTTGGGTAGCAATCATTTTTCAGTACCACGACCACATGATACAAAAGCGAGACGTTCTTAGTATAATGACTATTTTCTAAAATCATGGCCATATAATAATTAAGAAAGTCCAATATCAACACTATGACTATTTCATAGTGTCATATATAGTCATATAACAATATGAGAGGTCTTTCATCATTCCATGACCTTTCCTAACACTATGATCCCTTAAAAAGAATAGAAAGACAAATGCACAAAGCCATGGTTACTTCAAAGCACATCAACTATGTGCTATAGAGATCTTAGACTCAAGTCATAGTCATTACCTAGCACTGCTACATCATATTACAGAAAGATTATTATACATTTTAGTGTCACGACTTCTTATAGAAAGATTATTGTGTATTTTCTTGAATCGTGACCTCAAAATTAAAAAATGAAGGTTAAAGTTGTGATTTTCTTTTTGAAAGTCATGCCTTCTAACTTCAAGTAATATATAATTGTCCGACTATAAATGTAGAAAATAGCTAAATTTGAAGAAACTCTCATTTTTTCTTCATCCTCCTCCATGTAATAAAAAAAGTCATGATAACTACCAAATCCTAGAAAAAAAATTTCACACTCACCAGGGGTTCTACCAGTAAGCAATGGATGCAAGACATAATGTAATCCCTAGAGTTATGGTGCATATCTTTCAATCCTCCCGTCTCTAAGATAGATACATGAATTTTTATCAAAATAAAGTGTCATCTAAGATTTGTGTAAATTGATATATGTGATGTGACATTACATTTTAATTATTAATTAATGTGTTTGATATACAATATATCATGGATATTGATGGATGAGTGGTTAAATAAAACTTGAATTAGGGTTTTGATTATTGGTAGGTTTGTGTGATATTACCATTGTGGATTGTGATAAGTAAACCCTATGGCATTTTAGAAAGAAGTTAAAACCCTTATGACTGTGAATGAATGATAAACTTAAACATTAAAATATAAAATTTGGGTATGTCAATCTCTATAAGTATGGTGCTTACAAATTTAAAAGTGTGAATACTTTTACATACTAATTCATTGTACATATCTTTAAAAAAACTAATTCTTCATTATGATAAATATTTTATAGAATATTTTACTAAGAGTTTAACCTTTAATATATGAGTCACATCATCACTAACAAAGACTATGAGATATAATCATTAGGATATTCATGAGTATATTGTGACTCGCAAGATAATGATAGGCCTTGTGAGTTTTTTTTTTCTTATATCATTTCCCCTAGTGAAATTTTAGGGTGACATATATTATTTGTGCAAGTATAATGCTCACAAAGACAAAAAGTAAAAAACCTTATAAAGTATGTTAATCCTTTGTCTTTTTGATATTTATGATCAAAGTGTAAGAGTGTACATACCAAGCAACCATCAAGGGTAGTTAATGATATTACCCAAAATATTTATAATTATGAATGACTTTCATACAAAGGTGATTTGTTGTCATAGTAGTGACATATCAAGGAAATATATACAAGGGGAACAATACTAAGAAGGACTCATGGTAACAATTACCTTGTATGTTGTTAAGGCAAAAAGTCATTATATAATAACTTAAATCTTCATTATATGTCAAAAAATAAAATAAGTCAAACTAATTTAAACACATATCATATAAATTAAATAAATTAACTCATAGATCTATGATTATTCATAATCTAAATATTTATTTTACTAGAAGTAAGTTATCTTACTATTGAATAATTGAACGACCAATACAATCCTTGTGGAATTAATATATCGAAGAAACTCATCTTTACTACTTGTATGATCAGTGGACTTACGAATCTCTATTGTTCGAAAATATTCTCATTAATAAGTTTTTGAGTATAACATAAATGATATAATTAGGTGGCATAACAAAGTCTTAACAAAGTTCACTTGAATACTTCGCCAAGATTGATGAAGTTCCATCTACTATGAGTTTTAGGAATGAACATCAATTGAAATAACCGATATCTTATACCCAATCTTAAATTGGAGAAAAGGAAACTCCATTTAAGGAAAAACAACTTGAAAATAAAAAAGAAAAAAAAGTAGATATTTTTGCCAACACTTGAAAAAAATCATAAAAGTACAATCAATGAAGATAATTGAGAAAATGAACAATTAGCGAAGCCACTATTTCTAAAAGCCTTGCTAGTGAGCAACTAAAACAATATGTTTGAAAACCATAGGCTAGATCTAAAGAAAAAGAAGAGCTGCCAAAAAAATTGAACATCCAAAAATCATTCGTCATCACTTTTGAAAATTCAAAAGATAAAATTTTAAAAGAAGAGACATGGAAGTATGTCGCCATGTTTTCGAATGGCCCTTCACTAAAGAACAAGTGTGGATGATGAGAGAAAGATTTTTTAAGTGCTCAAACAATTCAAGATATCAACAAATTGATATTTTTAATTGAGAAATTACATATGGTTGTCTAGTCTATGACTCCCATAAAATAAAAATATATGGGCTGCCCTACCATTTCTATACATATTGGTGAGGCTTTCATCTAGAGAGTCTTGTTGAATTTAAATGCATGTGTAAATATTCTTACTTACTCACTTTACAAGAAACTTTGAATTAAAGAATTAAAGTCCACAACAATCATTCTTTTTTAGCAGAGCATTCACTGAAACTTCCATGTCATATTATTGATAAAATAGTGCTACAAGTAGGAAATTTCTATTATCCAAACTATTTTGTTATGTTGGACATGAAATTTATGGTGATGAGGTTGAATAATATACATATTTTCTTTAAAATATGTTTTCTTGGTAAGGAAGATGCCCTTACCAATTTTCACAATAGAGTTATGAAAATGGCCTTTTGGAAAATGACTGTTATATTAATTTTTTTTAATCTTTGCAAGAAGCAAATTCCAATAATAGAAAGAAAGTTTTGATGAATCTTATTCAATAGAATCGTTTTTCATATATAATAATTAAATGAAAACAAATAAAGATCTTATGGAGATGTCTATTGATTTGGAAGATGAAGTGGAAACCAAAATCAAGTTTGCAAAAAGTTTTAATTATTTGAAGATGAGATGTATTAGCCAATAAGACTCACCTCATGAATGAGTAGAGAAATTTTACCCATTATGTAGAGTCTTATTTTCACCAACTTATAACTAGAATGCAATTGGAATAGAAACAAAATACATTGAAGAATATAGTTGACATGTACATGCAAACTAAATTGCTATTCCCAAATGAAGCTAGCATGGGGAAGAATAAGAAAATATTTCCAAGCGGGCCTTAAAGCATATTCTATCAAATAGATTCAAAATATGTTTATCTTAATGAGAAGAAATGGTTTCTAGCAGTGACCTCAACTATTCTCTCTCCTCTCCAAGAAATGTTGAAATTTGTTTTGGCAAAATACAAAGCAATTTGAAAAACTATTTAAAATTTGAAAAGTATTACTTGATATATACTTATCATATCTACATGGAGGAGGGTACACAATCAATCTAGAAAGCACATAGAATACTTTCCCTACATATGAAATAAATGGTAAAAGATGATGGATCAAAATAGTACAAGCAAAAATGATTTTTCATTTATTGAAAAGCCCATGGGTGAGTCCACTCAAATCATGCCAAAGAAGACTGAAGTTGGTGGGTTCATAATGAAAAAAAAAATGAGATAAATCCAATGAACTTAATTATGAATTGGTCACGTATTCAACTACTGTTAAAATTAAATAGCATTTTAAAATGAAAAGAAATTTACTTTTTTCAAGCTCATTTGGTTCCTATGCTTATAGGTGAATGTCTTTTGCATTATGTAATACACATACAACTTTTCAAAGATGTATCTTAGGTGTCTTTAGTAACATAGTTTGAATGATCATGAACGTGTTTATAGGTGACATAACCATACAAAACGATAATTTTGAAAATGATTTATTAAAAATTGTTTATGGATGATGGTACCAATGGTGTTTTAAGAAATTAATGTTCCAGTTAACTAATTCTCCTATTGTGAGAGTTCTTAAATTGGGATCTCTCCTATGAACTTAAACATGATGGAATTGATTTTGCATTGAGATGATCCTCAGACAAGTGTGGATGCAAAAACCTTATATTATTCATTATGGAACCTAATCCTTCAATGAAGCTGATACATGTTATAAAACTTTAGAAGAAGAACTTTGTTTCTTAAGTATGCCTTAACAAAAGACAAAAACTATTTTGTGTGATATTCTAACATTGTATTCATCATCCATTGATATTAAAATATTTTCATACCAAGTAAGATGCCAAGGCAAGATTATTTAGGTGGAACCTCATACTATAAAATTTGAATTGAAAATTGAAGATATAAAAGAAGTTAAAAATGTAGTAGCTGATCAAAAAGATACACAATAATATGCTCATATTACAAATTGTTTAGGGAAAAAAATGATACACAACAAATGGAAAGAGCAAGAAAAGGAGAAGAGTGACAACCTATTTTGGGCCATTGTCACACTTATGCATGTGGAGTCCATTTATTAACTCAAAAAATCACAAAAAAAATGTTACAAGCTGGATTTTTTGTGTTTATTTAAAGACTCCACTGATCTATGTAAACTTTGTGGCAAATGCCAAAGACAAGAAAAAGTATATCTAGAAGGTTTATAATGATTCTAAGTTCCATTTTGGTGGTTACAATTTTTTATGCTTGATGAATAGACTTTGTGGGATCATTCCCATATTCATTTTAAACAAACATATATTTTAGAGGGGGGCTACTATGTGTGAAAGTGAGTTGAAAACAATCACTTGCAAAAAAGGTGACCACTACATTATGATTAACCTTTAAATAAAATATACTTTAACATTTCAATGTGGAAAAAGTATATGTAAGTAATATATGAAAACATTTATGCAACATTTCATTCAAATATCATCTTTCCAAGTGTGGTGTGAAGCACAAAAAAAGAACCCAAACTATATGCATATAAATATGACTATGTGTCAAATTGAGTTGAAACAATCTGTTTCAAGGAAGATGGCTATAACAAATATGGGCTCAACTCGACCTCAATCCCCAGGCAGTCTTGCGAGTGCCAAGCATTTTCTTGACCCCCTTCACCAGATATACTTATATTGTTCACTTTGCTTATTAGGGTGCACAGTTTTACACATAGTTCAAAAATTATTTTAATGTCTCCCATGTCGTGACTCTAGGACTTGAATCCAAGTCCTTATATTCCCACAACATAATACTAGTTCACTGATTTGGCTTAAACAGTATTCTGTTATGAGAATAAAAGATATTGGGTTCGAGTCCCATAGATGCTACATGGGAGGCATGAGAATAATTCCTGACTAATGTGTAAAACCATGTGTCTTGATGGGCAAAGCGGACAACATGAATATGCCCGGTACAATGGGCCAAGCAACTAGTAAACACTCATGGACCACCCATTTACTTAGGTCAAGAGAGGCCCACCACTTGTTACAATGACAATTGCATTATGATTAATTTTAATAAATATAGTTTAACATTTTGATGTGGAAAAAGTATGTGTAAGTGATTGATGAAGATATATATGCAATAAATCATTCAAATATCATTTTTACAAGTGTGAGGAAAAGTATAAAAAATGAACCCAATCTATCTACAAATAAATGTGATTGTGTCAAAGTGAGTTGAAAAGGTCACTTGCAAGAGCTTGACCACTACGTTATGATCAATTTTATATAAAATATTTTAACATTTTAATGTGGCAAAAGCATTTAAAAGTGATAAATAAAGATATTTGTATAGTAATTCATTCAAATATCATCATTCCAAGAGTGGGGTGAAGCACAAAAAATGAACACAAACTATCTGCTAAAAATGGGCAAGATGAATTAGCTAACTAGGTTGTAAAGAATATGCATATGAAAGTTATAAATACCAACCAAAATGATTGAAGAATAAAATTAGTTAATTATTTATGGGCATATATATAAAAATTCATGACAATTTTCCGATGTTTGAATACCAATTGGTGTATGTAAAAATTTTACACTTACCTAACTTGGAGTTGGAATACAAGACATAACATGCAATGAGTTGGTTTAGATGCTAAATTTTCTTATTTAATGTGAAAGTTGCTAAGGATACATTCAAAATATGGAATAGCTTGATTGTGTTAAATAAGAATGGCAAGAAAAACTTCAATTTTTAGGATAAGTTGAAATCTAGATGAAAAAGTACATATTTGAAACAACAAACATACTTGAATAGTGCGGTTGGGATAGTAAATACAAGCTATAGAAAAGTATATAAGGTGAATGAGAAATGTACGAAACATAATTGAGAACATTTCACTCATATGAATATTGAATTATTTCTCCTTTATAGTTATTACAACTCTATTATACTATCCAATTTTATTAGTTAGATAGTATCCCAAAAGCTAATTAACGAAGATATCTCATCAATAAAGATTCAGCATACAAGTAGTAAAAAAAACTTTTATTTAAATATAAATCTCACATAAATTATATTAACAGTTTAATCAACCAATAAAGAAACAATATAATGTTAGTAAATGATATAATTAGGAATTTTGGTATTATTCTTAGATCCTAGGGTTTGTCCATTAAATTTATGTGATACGTGTTTAAATAAGTTTAATTATATTGAGTTTGGATACGTAATGATGGTTGATTATTGTGCAATTACTTTTTATCCTAATAACATACAAAGTAATTATCAGCACTCATTTCATCCTAATGATGGTCCCCTTATAGTTATCCCTTCAGTACTTTATCAACGAGATAATAAATCATCTTTGCTTGAGAGTTATTCAGAAGCTCATACCTTTTAAATAACTTATCAGCTATCTTTGATAGTTATTTTTATATGTACATTTTTATTCTTTGGTCATAAGTGTCATAAAGACCAAAAACAAATATGGTTTATAAGTATTTGTACATTCATCTTTATAAGCATCATACTCATATAATTAATATATGTTTCACTAAAATATCATATGTGGGAAACATACACGTGAAAGTAAGTCAGAGGATTATCATCACACTGTGAGTTACAATATACTTATGTATGTTTTTTTAATTACTTCTCATCATCCTACATGGTAAAGATGTGACTCCCACACTAAAAGTAAAATACTTATAAAAATACTTTATAAAAAATCTACCTCAATCAAGAACTAGTTCTTATGAGACTTGTACAATGGATTAGCATGTATAATTATAATTTGTGTTTTCGACTTCATGAGCATCATACTCACAATGATTAATATACTCAAATTTTGAGTTTTAATGTATAGGTTTATCTCATGCATCATGGTTGAAAGGGTTGTCACTTGCTTCCTGCCATATATACGAGTGAGCCTCTTGATTTACCTATCAGTATCCATTATAACAATATGTAGAAATCCAATAATAATGATATTTGTAATTCATATTATATTTAATCACCACATTCATCAATTTCTATTCCAAAATATAAATCAAATATATTTATTATTATCAAGACCATTAATATAGCATACAAGAAAAATTATACAAATTATAGATCTCAATTTAGCCTCATATTAAAAAAAGATTCACGAGATACAAGAGAAGTCTCATGAAACTTAGATTCTCAATGATAACCCTCTATAGAATCTAGGTCACAAATCCTTATTTTATGTTATTTTGATTAATTTTTATGAATCTACCCTTGAAGGGAGATGTTGAGATTCATGCTTCTAGACTCTAGAATTTTTCTTAGATCTTGCATCCTTTTCCTTACTTGTGGATCTTTAGGGAGTTCAAAGATTATTTTTACAATTGTTTGCTATGCTTTGACTTTGTCTTGGTGCTTGGAGAAGAAGAAGATACTATGAAGACTCTCTTCTATTTACTCTTATATACTCAAATATTTTTGTATTTTTTTAAGTAGAAATTATGGCTTTAAGAAGATATCATGACTTTCACCTTCATCTCTTGAGATTGCGGTTAGGACTTTAGAAAGTACCTATAAATTTGGAATGTATCATGATCTTTCTATAATACTAAATCATAACATTATGAAGTATCTATGACTTGGGCTTATTTTATTCATAACACAAAGTTTAGTCCTGGGAATGATCATTGCATTGACATTTATCATATGGTTGTGCTAGGAATGGTTGTAATATTGAGAATAACCTTTCATGTGTATCATATAGCTATCATGCTAGGAATGGTTATAATATTGGGAATAACCTTTCATGTGTATCATATAGCTATCATGCAAGGAATGGTTATAATATTGGGAATAACCTTTCATGTGTTTCATATAGCTACCATGCTAGCAATGGTCACAGTACTCAGAATGACCATAGTGCTGTGAATGATCTCTCTTATGCATAAAATAGCTATGACACTAAGAATGATCATGACACAAAGAATGGTCTTCTCTTGTGCATCAAATAGTTGTGGTACTAAGAATTCTCTTGGTTTTGGTATTGACCTTTCTCATAAATCACATTGTTGCAACACTGCAAATGGCCATGGCACTAGTAAGTGACCCATAACATAAAATCCATAGTTTTTCCTTCTCTTAAGGATAAGAGTTATGATCTTGGAAAATGGTCGTACTTGGGTGGGTTCCCTCAGTGGCATTGTATCTAAAAATTAATGGCACTAGATAATTATTGTGGCTTTGGCCTAAATAGTTTTAGCTTTACAACTTCATGTAGCCCAAAAGTCAACAATTTGTAAAAAATATCATGACAATGATGTGAACAGAAAACCTTGTAAAAATAAAATCATAGTAGTAATAATATAATGATATTTAAAAAAATTGGTGTACTTGGTTATTATGATGTGAAATTACCATTATACTTATTTAATTATTATGAAATAAGTATGACTATGATTCTATGATTAAATCGCAATCACAATAAATATATTGCATAATTATGCTGATGAAATAGTAGAAGCATAATATACTAAGATTATCATGACTAATTAAGTAGAATTTCAGCCAAAAAATAGATACTAAAACTATTAGATGATTTATAAATTCTCAAGTAGTCAAATAACTCCAAAAACACATCGATTTTATGATTATTCATCAAAATCTACTAAATCTCCATAATCATGATTTTAATTCAATTATATCTCATTTTAATACTTACACATTGTTTAATACTACCAAAATACTTTAGAAAATTTGATAATTTGAATACCAAATAAATTCACGCACCAAAATTATTACTCATCCCCGAGTAATAACTTCTTACTCAATAAAAAAAACTCTACTTTATTTCAAAAAAAAAATTTCTTTGCCACTAGGTTTGAGTGTCATAGTATCTCAAAATAGTATCTCAAAAATTCAAGCAGCATTACATTCAACATCCATAGATAGATCATCAATAGCTCATTGCCTCCATTAGTAATCTT
The DNA here is from genome assembly GCA_029783825.1 of Sapria himalayana. Taxonomy (NCBI): domain Eukaryota; kingdom Viridiplantae; phylum Streptophyta; class Magnoliopsida; order Malpighiales; family Rafflesiaceae; genus Sapria; species Sapria himalayana. Next base: position 3,303,842 of record JAREIK010003173.1, read on the forward strand.
TATAATCCACACTAGCTTTTTAGTATATTATTTTACTTTCTTTTTTTTATTTCTTTCATATCTGTTACTTCAGCTAAACTTTTTTCTTTGGCATTTTCTTCTTTGGGTTGTTACGGCTTTGGTCAATGACCCAACTTTTTATTTGGTGCTAGCCTAACCCTTTTCATCTTGTATCCCTACAGTGGCGGTGTTACATAAAGTTGTGGCTTTGTCTTTTAGCTTTTCTTGGCCCATTTTTTTCTATAACTCCAAAGTTATGGAGATATGCAAAGCTACAACTTTATCTTTGAGCATTTCTTTACTATTTATTTTTGTATCTCCAAAGTCATGGCATTATGCACAATTACAACTTTGTATTTGAGCTTTTGATGGGAAATTTCATTATGTAACACCAATCTCATAGTGATAAGAATGGTCATGGCTTTGTCATCAATTAGATCCTACATAGTTTTTGTTTTAGATATTTTTTTCTAACTTGTTTTCTAAGTTTTCTTAAAGTTATCAATGTTAGATTCCTTCAAGGTTGCACCTTCAAAGAATATTACAACCTTGTAATAGACATCTTTCTCATTTTTCTCAATTTCACAACTCCAAAGTGGTTCTTACTGGTCTTCGTCACTTTTATAACTCCAAAATCATTCTTCCATGTCATCTCATCTAGTTTCATCTTATCATAAATCTTCTACAAAATTATTCCTTTGAAAGTCCACTTTTTGTTGCATTGATATATGGAGGAGATTATCTACTCTCCAATACCTTATCTCATTAGCATCTAAATTCCATAAGCCTTTATTAAGATTAAACTTCATTTGCATTGATATAGAAGGGTAGAAATAGACATCCCAAAATTAAAAATGTATAATTATTTTTCTCCATATCTGATTAAATAAAATCTGCTAGATAAATAAAAGATACTGACCTTAACCAAAACATTTTCAATAATCTTATCCAGGTACTTGATTATCTGATTAGTAATTTTGAGTAAGAATTGTTAGAGAATTTTTTCTAAGATTCAACCTTAATGTAATCAGCAAGGAGATTAAGTTAACCCTTGATTCCTAGTTGCATAATGCATTCTAAAATGTGTTGTCCCTCATGGTACAAGACATAGTAAAATTTTTAGGATCTTTTAAATTTGTCAAATCTATTATTTGAATAATTATACTATACTTCTCGGACATATTTATTGTCTAATATATCTCTAATTTCATGTTATTACTTATGATATCTTTCATAAACTTCATATTTGAGCTAGAGCTTTAATAGCTGATATATTCAATTCTAGTTTTTAGAATATTTGAGAAATTTGTCATAGTATTCATTCAATTTCTCTTTCATAAAATATTATGAAAATAGAACAATCATTGGAATTTATACATAACTTTATTCTAATTTATTTCTTTATCTCCTAGAGTAACATATTCAGTAGAAGCCATGACTTTTGGAAATTCTTAGTGGGTGCCCGACTTTAGGAAAAGTCGTGATACTATCATCTGTATAATTTTTAGAATACTCTTGCTTAATACATTGCATATCTAAATTTTTTATATTTCAAAGTAATATATAGAAACATGTCTTTAGATTTATCTCAGTATCACTTAATAGTTTATTAACCATTTTTTCCTTCTTTGATAATGTTAAATATCTAATTTGATTCTCTATATTTTTCATGATAGAACTCGTATAATGTAATCTTGCTTCAAGCCTTTCTATCTGAGAATCTTTATTATTATTTCTCTTATATAGTTCTATTATTATGATATTAATGTTTTCTTCTCGAGATGACTTCTCTTCTTGAAAGTTAATAATTCAAGTTTCTTCTTGATTATTATAATTCACTAAATTATTCCTAAATTTTTTGAAATTGCACAATATTCTACATTCCACTCTCATGGCCTCCATAAGAAAAATGTTTTTGATTTCTTATGTTCAAATAATAATGTGTTGGGATATTATTATCGGATTGAAACATATATTCTTTACTAAGCAATCTATTGACTTCCCCCATTTATGTTATATGTGATCTAATCTCACTATTTCATGTAGTTACAAAATAACATTTTCATCGATCCTCTTCTCTTTTTCTCTTGGATTTCTAGCTTTCTTAAAAAGACATACATTTTCACTTCAATTATGGTGAACTAATCCAACTTCAATGCTCCACCTTATCTTCTACCAAAGAATTGATCAGCTAGAGTTTGGTAGTTATTATTCCCTAGCTCCTCAAATAAGTGTTGTATCTCCCCTAATAACTTATTCATAATCAATTTACATATGGCCACATCAATTGTGTACCTCATCTTATAATTCAACTTGTTGTAAAATATTTAGGCATGGAACCAACTCTCTAAAACAACTTAAATACTTAAAACTCATATTGAGAGCATCTCTTCAATAACTCTTTAAAATGATCTCGTAAATCATATAGTCTCCTGCACATCTTGCCAATATTGGGTTTCTTATTCTATAATTGAGAAGTAATTTGAGGTGGAAAAAAATATAGTAAGAAAGACACTCACAAGTTCATCCCAAATATCAATGAAGTCAAAAGATAAGCACTGAAACCAACTTCATATCTTAATTCTTAATGAGAATGTGAATAGATTTAATTTTATTAGATTATGGCTAACTCCTATCATCTTTACCATGTCGAATAGCTTCAAAAATATCATGACACATGTCTATTAGGTTCATGTGATATTCTCCCATTGTACTAGGCTACTGAACCATCACAATCAAACTCTACTTCAACTCAAAATAATATACTTCAACTAGTTGCATTTAATTACTCAAATAATTGTCCATCAACATGTGCTACTAATAATCTACCAATATACAATGAATGATGGTCTCATGGATAACTTAATTATTATTGCCTTGGTACTCACTGTTAATACTAGTTTTCTCCATATGTTTTTTATCAGATTTTTATTTTGAATCACTCACCTGGTTCTCTCAATTTTTAGGTCCAAAGGGGTTAGCTCATATATAAAGCTTTTGCTCATAAAAGGGGGTTAAAAAAGAACTAGAAAAGAAAAAAAGCAAAATACAAAACATAAAAATCCATTTTTTTAAAGAAGATAACAAGACTAGCTATTGGATGCAGAAAATTTTATCAAAATTATACTATCTAAACTACTAAAAAAGAATTATTCTTTATAAAGAATAATTACAATACCTCATATTAACAAACCAAGCTAGACAATCCACGGAAATAGTACTAAAAATTTATTATGACTTTGTTATGTTATCCAATTGTATTGATTAGATAGTATCTCAAAAGCTCTTTGTGAGGATATCTCATTAATAAATATTTATAAATATATATGTCATACAAGTAGTAAAGAGAACTTTGGTCCATATATTGATTCCACATGAATTATATCAGTAATTCAGTCAACCAACAATGAGATGATACAACCTAATTAAGGATTTTGGTATGATTCTTAGATATTAGGATTTATCCACTTAATTTATGTGATGCATATTAAAATAATTCAAATTATATTGGGTTTGGATATAGAATGAAAATTGAAATGTTGTTCGATGACCATTTTTCCCAAAGATGTAGAAGATTATTATTATAACCATTGAGCTCATTCAAATGATAGTCCTAACATAATTATCCCCTCAATACTTTATTACCAAGGCAATAAATCAGTTCTACCTAATAGCTATTTACAAGTTAATACCTTTTAGAAAACTCTTAGAGTATCCTTAATAATTACTTTGTATATACATTTTTATTCTTCGATCTTAAATATATTAAAAGCCAAAATCTAACATGATTTATAATCATTTGTATTTTCAGCTCTGTAAGTATAATACTCACATAATTTATAGATAATTCTCTTAAGTTTTAATTGCAAAAACCTTAAGAGTGAAAGTAACTTATAGGTATGTCATCACCCTATGAGTCACAATATTGTTGTGCATATCCCATAAATTATTTATCGGTCTTCCATAGTGATGATATAACTTTCAAGCCAACGGTAAAATTGTTAAGAGATTATTCTATAAAATATCTACCTCAATCGATAATCAGCTCTTCTAAGATATGCATAATGGATTAATAAATAAAATTATTCTTGTGTTCAGCTTTATGAGCATCATGCTCATTATGATTAACATACCCAAATTTTAAATTTTAATATATACACATTTCTTGTGTATTGCATTCATAATGATTCACTTTTTTTCTACCATATATACAAGTGAGGTTCATTTATTACATATCATTATCTACTACAATAACACACACAAACCAATTAATAGTAAAAGTCCTCATTCAAATTCTATTTAATTACCAATTTCATCAATTTATATTCTAAAACATAAATTAAATATATTTATTATTTTCAAAACTATTTATATATCACATAATCAAAATTATACAAATACTATATCTCAATTTAATCTGACATTAAAGAGGAATTAATTTGATATAAGAGAAGTTTTGTAATACTCAAAATTTTAATTATAGTTGTCATGAGAATCTTGGCTACAAGCACTAATATCATACTATTTTTGATTAATTTTCCTGAATATATCCTAAAGAGAGAGTTGGAGAGTCACACTCAACAACTTTAGGATTTAGCTCAAATATTTTGTCTATTGTTTGATTGTGGATCCCATGGAAAGTATACAAATTGCTAGAGGTGTTAAACGAGATGGGCTGGCCTAGCCTGGCACGAGGCACGGTTCAGCCGTGCCTGGGCCGACATGACATGCTACAGTACTGTGCCCAAGCTCGTGCCAGACACATCTACTGCACGATTCACGAATCATGCCGTACCGAGCCAAAGTTTTCGGCCCACGTGTCGTGTCAGGCACGGCACGCCTGGCACATTAGTATGGCACGCGTGACCATGCACCGAGCGTGATCATGAGCCAACGCTTGACGGGTGAAGCTCGCCAATCCTCGAAAGTGCAGACACACGGTGGCACAATGGCACGCTACCAAAACCCTAATTTTTTTAAATTAGTGTTTTGGCCAGACTAAGCCAAACCCAATGGATTTTATGCCGCAAGCCCGTGCCAGGCTTGAAACTCATCATCTATATACTCTCTTTTATTATCTGTCTGCAAGCATTTAATCCTTTTCCCATGTTCATGTTTCACCCATGCCTTGAAGTCTTTTAAAATTGGAAACATATCTAACTTCTTATTGATTGGATATACCCAACATCTCCTTGAGTAATCATCAATGAAAGATACAAATATTTTGCTCCTCCTTGAGATATTCATGGTAGTTCCCATGCATCAGATGTATCAAGTCTGAAATTTATTTACTTTTTATAATTTATCTGCTAAATGCTAATCTATTATACTTACTTGTAAAATAATGCTCACAAAAAAGTAAATTTACTGATTTGACCTAGTTTGAGATGTCACATCATCATTAATTCTTCTATTTTACTAATTGATGCAACACATGTATTAACTTCTTGTATTATTTCTCCTTTAAGCATGATTAAATTTGTCATAATCTTTTCTCCCTTCATGACTACAGGTTCACTTCTCATAATCTTTATCATCTCATTCTCAATATGAATTTTATATCTAAGACTATCCATTTGTCCCAGAGATAATAGATTTTTTATTAAGTCTGCCACATGTTGTACCTCTTTAATAGTACGAATCATGCCATCAAGCATTTTTATATTGATAGTACCAATAGCAACAATCTTTAAAGCATGATCATCATCCATGTCCACAGACCCTCCTAAGATTGGTTCATATTTGTAAACCAATCTTATCGAGATGTCATATTCCATGAAGCTCTTGAGTCTAGCAATCATACATCACCAAACTGCTTTTTGTGTTTAACTATTGTTGTCATCTTATTATATAAGATATATTGCCTTCATCATAGATACTTGCAACATTTCCTTGAATATTTGATAACTCATTATCCGCACTCCTTTTCTAAACCAACATTCTTTTTTGAAGTACAATTTATTGCCACAATTGTAAAACTTAATATTTTTATTACTTCTTTGATTTTGATCTACCATAATTTTGACTCACACTAGGATCACTCTCTGTTGATCTCCCTCAAATTACCATCAAGGCATCTACTTGCTATGCATTTGCATATCAATCATCTTTATTTTTTTGTCTTCTTTCTTCTTCTAAGATAGAAGAGGCAATATCATTAAAGATTATATTATCTAATAGAGCACCATTCATCAAATTGATGATGAGTTGATTATACGTATCAGGTAAACCTTGAAGTAAAATTTTATTACATTCAACTTTTTCTATGTTATGACCCAACATAGAATTCTAAGTGTATTAACTAAATCCTAGTGATAATTTTCACACACCCTATGAGTTCCATAAGCAAATGAAGGACATAATACATAAGCTAAACCCTAGAGTTGGGGGTATGACTCTCAAACCCCCATTTCTATAATATATTCTAGAAAATTTTTCAAAATAACATATGTACTAAGTTTTTCTTGTAATTTTTTTTGTTTGATATATATAGTTACTACATTTATGAATATGTTTTGAATTATATTATAATATGGAATTTGATGGATATTTTGATTAAATAGAATTTGAATTCAGGATTTGTCTATTAATAAGTTTATACAAGTTATCATGGTAGACAATGATAGGTAAACCATAAGGATCACTCAATCATTTAAGAGGAAGGAAGTAATAACTCTTCTGATGATAATACATAAGATAAACATATATGTTAAAACTCAAAATTTTGATATATTAATCATTATGAGTATGACTAAAAAATAAAAAAAAATAAAAACAAAAAAAAATTATTATGAATATGACACTTATGAAGCCAAAAACACAAATAATTTTGCATATCAATTCATTATATATATATCATAAAATAAATATTCTTAATTGAGATAAATATTTTGTAAAATATTTTCTTAAGATATTCACCTTTAGTGTGTGAGTCGTGACATCACTAAGGAGGATGGTGATTGGTAATCTATGTAATATGCATTAGTGTATTATGACTCATGGGGTGATAATAATCTTTTGAGTTTCTTTCATTCATATGGTTATCATTGGTAAAACTTTAAAAAATCATAAGTTAATTATGTGAGTATGTCACTTAAGAAACTAAAAATAAACATGCTTATAAACCACATCAATTCGTGGTCTCTATATATGATAATTAAGATTGGAGAATAAAAATATACATATAAAATAATATTTAATACTAGTTGATGAGTTACCTAAAAGGTATGGGCTTGTAAATAAATCTCGAATATATATAATTTATTATGTCATTGGTAAAGTAAAAAGGGGATAGAAATGAGGAGATTAATATTGAGATGGGCTAAATGTTAATAATCACCTTATATGCTATTGGAACATAGAGTCATTACACAACAACCCAATATTTATTCTATATTCAAACTCGATATAATTTGAATATTTTGAATATACATCACATAAATAAAATGTACACATAATAATTTGAATATTCAAACTCTATATCAAAAATATATATTTTACTAGAATTGAATTGTCTCATTATTTATTGATTGAATTGCTTATATAATCTCTATGTGATCAATATCTAGAAGAATATCTTCTTTACTACTTGTACGCTGCATATACTTGTGGATCTTTATTATTGAGATGCTCTCTCTAATGAGCTTTTAGAATACCAACTAAGTTTAACTTATAAAATTAAGCAGTATAATAAAGTTATCACAATTTTTTGATATTATTATCAAGAATTATTTAGTTTAGTTAGTCAATGTGAGTTCATATCCTTGAGAAAGGATAATTCTTTTTAGTAATTTAGATAAAAATAACTTTGATAAATCTTTTTAAATCTAATGGATTTTCTTGTTATCTTGTTTGAAAAGTAAATAGTTATGTTTTGTATTTTACTAATATATTTTTCTTTAATTTTTGGCACACTTTAGTAGTTGAATCTTTAGACTAAGGCACTAAGCTAATCCCTCTAGACCCATAAATTGAAAGAACAAATAAATTAATTTTTAAATACAAAGTTGATAATGAGCTTATAAAGAGAACTAGTAGTAATAGAGAGCCCTAGAGCAATAATATGCAAAATATCCAAAAGCCCATTCACCACCATGCTTTTAGAGATTATTAGCTGCTTATGTTGATGGACATTTATTTGCATATTCAGGTGCAACAAGTAAAATAAAATTATTGTATGTTAAATCTAAGTCTAATTGTGATGAAACACAATAGCACTAGTACAATGGAAAGATACTAGACGATCCTAATGGATATGTTGTCATATTTTGGAGCTATGTCATACAATAAAGATGATTAAAAGTTAACTTTGATGCAATAATGTTATGTTTATTCCTATTTTCATTAAGAGATAATGTATGAATTTGGTTTCAGTACTTATCTCATCACTTCATTGAGAGTTGGAATAAACTAGTGAGAGCCTTCTCACTATGTTTTTCCCACCATAAATCACTTCTTAGTTATGGAGAAAGATAAGTCAGTTCTAGCAAGAGGAGCATGAGACTATGCATGGTACTTTGAACCATTTAAAGGAGTTGTTAAAGAATTACCTTATACATGGGTTTAAGTTATGGTTAAAAGACAACTTTTTATAATATACTAAATTATATAAGGGAATACACAGTAGATGTAACCACTCATAGTTTGATTATAAATAAATCATATGAGAAGATATAATAGTTGTTTGATGAGCTAACGAAGAATAACTATTAAATTTTAATATATAATTCTCTAGGATAAGACAAGCTAGAGTATTGGAGTTGGGTTGGTTCGTGACGGTTGGGGATAAAATAGGGGCACTTCTAAGGAAGCTTGATACCCTAGAAAAAAAAGATAAGAAGATCGGAAAAAATTGTTATTTTTATCAACATGAAATGGTAAACTTAGTTCTCATTTATCAAATGGAGAAAGCTAATGAAATATAAAGCAAATGGTGCATCTTTCAATCAAACAATAATGTTCTGACATATTACCATCCAAAGGTAAGAAATTACAAAAACTTTTCATATGAAGGATATAGAAAATTGCTATAGAATATTGGGTAAGCTTTAAGAAAAATTGGGAACAATGTAGTGACTTTTAAAAATTATGGAGGATCAATATTGAATTATCAACCATCACGAAGAGAAGAGAAACAACAACCAAGATACTCAGATGGAGAAACTTAAAGTGAGATTAGATCAATTGAGTTCGGCATTAAAGAATTTTAAGAATCAAATTGGATAATTAGTATTATAGATGAATAGAAAAAGAGTAATGAAATGTCAAGTAATAATAACGAAAATCCAAGCAATTACTCATATATATTACTTCGAAGTGGGAAAGAGCTACAAGGACAATACATTGAGCAAGAGTATTTTGAAAAATTTGGAGTTGATAGTATTGAGACTTTCTGAAAAATTATCGTTCACACTGAAATTTTCCAAAAAGTCTAGCTCCCACTAAAAATGTTTGAAAAGATGAATGTCTTTCCAAAAAATTGAAAGACACTAGAAGTTTTGCAATGCCTTGTACCATTGGGAACCACACATTTTGAAAAATATTGTATTACTTGGGATCAATGGTCAACTTGATGCCCTTATCGATTGTGCAAAAATTAAATCTCAAAAAAATCACTTCAATATCTCTTTTACTCTAAAAGTCTGATTTGACTATCAAGTATTCAAATGAGATTATTGAAAAGTCATTATCAATGGTTGAGGTCGATATCGTAATTTTTCTAGTAGATTTTGTTATATTAATATAGAGAAAGATAATTAGACATAGTTAACTTGGGAGGATCATTTTTAGCTAATTGACAAGTCATTATCAATGTAAAGAAAGGTAATTTCACAATTTGTATTAGAGAAGAGCAAGTAAAGTTTAATATTTACAAAAATTTGCTGGGCCTATATGATGATGAGATGGGTCGTTGGAGAGTAGACAATCTCCTCCATATTAAAATGTAACTATAAGTGGACTTTTGATGGATGAATTTTATAGGAAGACTATTGACTAGATGAAGATGAAGGCGATGATGACATGGAAGATAACAAGGAAGAATTATTTTAAAGGGGGAAATAATTGGTCAAGAGATAGTAATTTTTTTAGTATGAGAGTTAGTTCAGTGTTCAAATCATAAAATATTTTTGAGCATTTTAATGTTTTTATACAATATGTAAGCATAGAAATAAGACATAAATGGATAAATTCATGACGTTGGAGTTTTAGTCGATTTGGATTAATAGTCATGAAATCAATAGATTTTTGAAGAATTTTGAATAATTAGTAGATTATGGAGTATTATGCAGTTTTGGCATTCATTCTTTGTAAAAATTCTACCTAAGGTTCATCAAAATCTTTGTATGCCACAACACTACAATCTCATTAGCCAACTTTTTTAGCTATGCATTATATTTTTTATGTCTATGATATTATCATAGACTTTGTAGTCTCGGGTCAGAGTCATGACTTTTGAGCTATAAGTAGTTAAAAAACCAAAACTACTCAAGCTAAAGTCATGATAATTATTTAGTGTCATGACTTTTAGATATGAACTATTATAGATGACATTTAGTCGAGTATGATCAATCTTTAAGGCTTTGACTCTTATCCTTAAAAAGAAAAAAAAAACACTTTGCCTTTTATGATGGGCTAATTGTTAGTGTTACATTCTTTTTTGTAATATCACAGTTATATGATATATAAGAGAAGTCAAGGATAATATTGTAGCCACTCTTAGTATCATGGCTAATCCTAGTGCTACAACCACTTGAGATACAAGAAAGACTTTTCTTTACATCATGATCATTCCTAGTGCCTAGCCCATATGATATATGTGAAAGGTAATTCTCAATGCCATGGTCATTTCTAGTACCATGACTATATGATGATTAAGAGAGACCAATGTCAAGGTCATGCTCATATGATGCACATGAAAAGTAATTCTCATTATTCCAATCATTCCCAATGCGGCAGCCATTCCTTGTAATATGATCGTATGATGAATGAGAATGATAAATGTTGAAATCATGATTTTTCACCGCACCATGAATTTGTATTAAAAGAGATTAGGCATAAGTCACGAATATTTTCAAGCATTGTTACATAATGTTGCATAAAGATTAGGATACTTTCTAGAATGTGAGATCAAGCTCAAGAGATGAAAGCTAAAGTTGTATATGTCTTTGAAATCTATGACTTTCTACTTAAAGTAATGAATAAACATTCAAGTATAGAAGAGGAAAAAAAATGAAAGATAAGATCTTCATCTTTTTTTTCTTTTCATGCACCAAGCAGAATTTAAAGTATATTAATCAAACCATAGGGGAAATGTTGACACTTCATAGAAGTCTATAAATAAGAAAAGGATATAAGACATAAGCAGAATATCCACAATATCTATTTTGTAATTTTTTTTAGATTTCTTGGAAAAAATAAAAGTTACATGGTATTTCATCAAATGTCTTGTAAAATAGAATTATACTCTATATTCTAGATGGAATATTACAACATTTTGATGAAAGTTTGTGGTGATGTTTTGTCTTGATAATTTTTTTATCCCAAAAATAATATCAGCTTCTAATAAATTATAGATTATTAAATCATTTAACTATCTATTTTCAATTATTAAAAGTAGATAAAGACTAATTAATTAATTGATATTAATCACCTCACTTGATGATAAAAAAAAATTATAAGTTTCCTCGAAAATTATTAAAGATAATTTTATTTTATTGATTAGAAATTTTGATACAATAGAATGTGAAGGACCAAATAAAAAAGAGTACATGCATGAATGATTAAAATATTTATATCTTCAACTTTGCACAATATCAAACTCTAGAATAAAGTAACTACATACAACTTAACTTACATGCTCATCTTTTGAAATTATAAAAAAAAAACACAACAATTCGGATCCATGTCATTATCATGGTGATTTTTTATTTTTTTGTACTAGGAGGAAGCCCTTAGGGACCAATAGGATCTAGAGTAGACCACCTAAGCACTGAGGAAGACATGTTTCCTTTTTCTCCGTGATAGGGGGTTGTTGGTGGGGATTGAACTCACAAACCTTGAGGTTGCAAGTTTAGCACCCCTCCAACCATACTACCATACCATTGGTATTATCTTGGAGATTTAATGCTTAAAAACTACCTAAAATTAGATTGCCAGAATTGGCATGCTATTTTTATTTCCTACTTGTGGTCAAGATCTCATAATGTGGTATGTGAAAACACATTTCTAAAAATTTGGTCTTATAAATTGGCAGTTCCCATGGAGTCTTGTTATGCATGTTTCACATTTATGAGTTTACATCCATTGTGACGAAGGATTTCTTATATGTTTCCTTTGTGTATTCCTAGATGGAACTTCTTTTCTAGCAACTAGTGCAAATTTAAATATGTCCCAGTTAAAATTTAAATTTTTTATCAGTTCACTTTAAATAGGACATCAAGGATGAACAAGTCACACCTCTTCAATCACTTTTTTATACATAGCTTGACTATGTATTTGAAATGAACTACTTTTGCTAGTTATCACTCATCCTACGGGGCACAAACATTACTAGACCTCCAAATTTAGTATTGAATTCAATCACTTACATTTTAATAGAAGTTAGCTTGATAATTTATTAACCTTTTATGTTCCAAGGTGATAAAGTAAATATTGTTCTTGAACACAACGTTGTTCAATTTATAATTCATTTAATCTAGAACTAGCTTCTTTATTAATTTTTTCCACTAAAAATGAGCATAACCTATTAACATATACAAAATATAATTTTTTTTTCCTACTCGTTAGGAATGTCCATATATATGAACTTTATAAATAATTTTAACTTTCCATTAGTTTAACCAAAATGAGTACTATTTTTTTGTTTAAGCATTTCAATCAACTCAACACCTTTCTACCTAGCTACACTCATGCAAAATTCAACATTTAATTCTTTCATTACCTAATGCATGTAAGGGGTATGAATTACTAAATTAAAGAATGAGAGAAAATTCACCACTTTTGTATAAACAAGAAACTCACCAACAAAAGATAAAAAATTCATTTAATGTCACCCCCATTGTTTTCCTTAAATGTCCAAAGGATAAAGAACAAATCAAAAATTGAGAAAACTCAATTCAATACAACCAAGAAAATTTTTCTTTTAATTTCATAAAATAATATATATATATATATATATAACATGTTTGAGACATCTTCTCAAATTATGTCAATAATTATATTTTTCATTATTATAATTATATCATAAACTAATCATCCAAAAAAAGTATATTGTGAGATTACTTGGAGTATTTCACTTGTTCTATGTAATCATCCATAACAACACTTGCCTCACATTCTACCTCATCACTTAGATTACATCTCGGATCATCCTCTCCATGTTGGAATGAATTTGTCCTCAAATTTGAAATTTCTTCATCTACAAGGTTATGGTAATAACTCTCCAATTTTAAAAAGTAGAGAAACTCCATAATCATCTGGTAGCAAAAGTTTTAATCTCTATGACCAAACTTGTAAAGTATTTAAAATGGCCACACTAATTGAAGCATGTACTTAATTTGTTCTTGTTTGGGAATCATTTTTTTCGCAAATGAAGCCAAACATAATCTCATACATCAAATATTTTAATTCTGTGATGCTTGTGGTCTTCTTTTAATATATTATATTTTCTTTCTTAGTTCGGGCTTCAACATTCTTGTGTAGCTACTTGAAAATTTATAATTTTTTAGCACTCATAAATAATTTGAAACCACAATATATTGGTATTAGATAAATAAGAGTAATCTGGTTAATTCCACACACACCTTCAAATAAAGAGTGCTTTCTATCTTCTTATTAATCATTATCCTAAGCAACATTGTACGTGTTCACATTGTAAGCTTTGTTTGAACATCAATTGGGAGAGATAAGATGTGATAAGGAGTAGCATCATATCTAATAGCATCTACAAAGATTTCAAAAAATATCTCAGATTTTGAATCATGATTAGATACAATAGTGTTGGCAACACCATGAAACTAGAAGATTTCTTTCAAATAGAAATTGCTTATATTTGATGCATCATCAATTTTGTTACAAGGAATACAATTTACCAATTTACTAATAAAAGAGGCAAGAGAAGAGAACTTTTGTTTGGACACTACATCTAAACATACTGGTGAAAATTAAAATATATATATATGTTTTTGTTTTTAAAACTCTAAATATATATCTACTATTACCAATAACATATTACAAGTGGTATAATCTTATTATATTACAATCAATATGTATATTATAATAGTATATATACTCATTGTTATTGGTATATATTGGAGTATATTTATTCCTATAGATATCATATTATATACATATAGTTGATGACAAACATGTATTAATCATAATATTGAAGATTTGTACCCTTCAATCAAAAGTATATTCTTAAAATATTCTTAAAACATATTGCATAATTAATATCAATACAACTAAATGAAAAGAAAGAATATATGTTAAGCCAATTAATTTTAACTTTTTATTATGTCCAACCTTATTACATATGAAACATTAAATATTCCATTTGTTCATATGTTAAGATTCTATAAATTTTATTTATGGTTTTCATTGTGAACTTTTAGAGTGAGGATGATCTAAAGAGAAGTGACTTGTGCATATATAAATGAGGTACAAAACCATAGTTACAGATTAATGGCATATCATGAATATTAGTTTCAAAAAATGATCTTGATATCTACTCTTCATTGGAGAATTTATATTAATTAACCACAAATCAAACATGGATTCACCAATTGATAGTAGCACAGAACATGGTGCTCACATTGGGTACCCAATATGTGCCAGTCTCTACATGTACTTTTGTGTTAATGATGCCAATATTAATTAAACTAATGCAATATGAACTCCAAAAATGAGATTTTTGAATAGAGCCACTAGTAATTAATAGCTCTTGCCAATGTTATACATAATTTTTTTGTTAATTTTAGGTTTGATAATTCCATTCTAACTGAGGTACTCTTCCTTTTAATTAGCCAACATCACCCAAAGCTTTTCCATATCTTCCATTAAAAAGTACCATATTGAATGGTGATGTTCAACACAAAGCTTACAATTGAAAAAGTCAACAAGATTGATTATCATTTTATCACATTATTCTTTCAAACAAATTTTGGGCATTTTACCTAAAATACTACATAAAGTTTTATTTGTGTCATTAATATTAATTATCAGTTTGTATAAAGTAGATAAGGGACAACATAATGAAAGGCTAGGCTCTTATCAGATATAACATGGACTTAATATGTCATGGAAGCTAAGATTTAGAAGATGTCTTGGGAGGGAGCGAAAAATATGAGCATCCACTAGGAAAATCAATAGATGCAAGAGTAGATTGTGAAAATTAAAAAAATCATCACCCATATGTAACAAAAAGTGTTTTACTTTAAGAGAGGTAGAAATGAAATTGTAACAGGGTTATAGAGCTGAGAAATATATCTAATTGGGTGTTGGTAATTTTTTAAAACGAAGACACTTCAATAATAGTACATCATTCTAGAATATAAGAGAAGTAGGAAATAAACCCATAGTACAAAGGTTAAAAAAACACATATACAACATATCATTTATTTTTCATAGTGACACAAAAAACCTAAATGGTTTATAAAAATTAAAACATAAGCTATATTTTGTGGTCGGGATACTAACGCTAATAACAAAATTTGGTTTGACATAAAAAGTGAGTAGGATAACAATATTTATAAACATGGATCAATTTTTATTTTGTTAGGGCATTAAAAATTTTAGACAGCCCAATTAATTTGATAGCGGAGTATGTAAAGAATATCGGACACTCTCAAAGAGAATTGTAGAAGGAAATTATCTAGTTATCTCCATCTTGTAATGTCTTATTGGTGGAGATTTTAATGCGGTACTATTAGTGGATGAAATATTATGGGGGGAGGCTATTAAAGTATGATCTTCACAAGAATTTGTGCACTGTATAACAAAATATGGGTTACCATACAAATGATTTTCTAGTAATAAATGTACTTGGTTCAATGAGAGGGAGGGGAATAACCAAATAATGTGCCAGCTATTTTGTATTTTGGTATAGTGAGATAAATAGAGGATTTTCACTTATGTACATTAGTAGAGTTGATTTTGATCTTGTCCTTTTGATCTTTAAAGTGAAAAATCAAATGGAATATATATTTTGATTCCATCAATCCTTTCAAACAAGTAATGGAAAAACTTGGGAGGAATCGATTAAAGGTAAATATATAGCAAGTCTTCTTGGGTAACTTGAAAAGACTTAGAGAGAAATTATAAAAGTGAAAGACAAAGAATGTGAGAAATATATTTTGAAACATTTAGATGGAAAAAAATCTAGTATTATTGATGAGAAGGTTTTGTAAAGGGATAGATCTTAAAAGGAAAGAATAACCTCCATGCTCTAAAAGGCAACCTAATTCAAAAGCTCCCAATGGAAGAAATATACTGACAGTAACATTCCTGAATCAAGTGGTTGGGAGAAGAAATAATAATACAAAAATTTTCCAATCCTTCATCAAACAAAGGAAAAGCAATATCTATCTTTCATCAAAAAAAAAAAAAAAAAAGAACACCTACAAAATGTGTCAATTTTAGATCAAAAAAAGTGAATGAGACTAATATGAATAATATTGTTTACCTATCCAATGAAAAAATTAGATTTATCAAAGAGGGAATATTAATAGATAATATTTTGATGTCCAAATAAATGATTGAAAAATTAACAAAAAAGTCTACTAGAGTGATATGTCGTTGTTAAGATCCATGTACCAAAGACTTTTGACATTATTTCTTTAATATGTTTATGTAATACTATCTAAAAATTTGGTTTTTGTGAAGTTTAGATTGATTTGATTAGAGATTGATATCTAATTATGCCTTTTTAGTTCAAATAACTTGGGAATGTGATTTGTTTAAATCATTAAATCATATAGGCGACTCCTTTGCCCCTATGTCTTTTCCTTATTATGGTGCTAGATTTTAGTAGAAATCTAAATAATTCCATGATAATACACAACATATTAGATCAGAGTCATGAGAAATTGTATTATATTCACTCACTTGTGCTTTGTGGATGATACTATTCATTTTTGCAATAGTCATGCTCCTTCTTTCGAGATATTATGAAAATCCTAAGCAGTTACCACGTAAATTCAAGATTATGTCCAAATAGACAAAAAGTAGAACTCTAATGAGTAAGCATATGTCAAAGGATTGATAAAACAAAATAGAATATATTAAAGGTGTCCAAAAGAAACAATGGCATATTCTCAATTTGGGATGCCTCTCATTTTTCTAAAAAAAGTTAAAAATTAAATACTTTTAGCATGTAGGGCAATGATTTCTATTGAGGGATGGAAGGAAAATGGTTCTTATGAAAGAAGAATTATACTAATAAAATTTTTTCTCATCCCATAAGTTATTTTCATGATATATGGCATGCACATTCTAAAGGAAAAATGAACAAGAATTTGTCAATTTAGACCAAAAAAGTAAATGAAAATAATATGAATTATATTTATATCTATCCAAGGAATAAAATAAATTAAACAAGGAAAGAATATTAATAAATAATGTTTTGATGTCCAGTCTAAATAAATGATTGAAAATTTAACAAAAAAATTTATAGGAATAATGTGCATCCATGTATCAAAGACTTTTAATAATATATCTTGAATATTTTTAAGTAAACTATGAGAAAATTTGATTTTAGTGAAGTAAAGATTAATTTGATATGGAGATTGATATCTAATTATTATTTTTCAATTCTAATAAATATGGAGCAATGTAATTTTTTTTAAAATCATCAAGATGACTTCATGAAGGCGACCCTATGCCCCTATATCTTTTATTTATTACGGCGGAAGATTTTAGTAGAAATTTAAATTAAGTTCATGAGAATACACAACATATTAGTTTATAGTATTGAAATTGTAATATAATCCTTCACTTGTGCTTTTTGGATGATATTATTCTTTTTTGCAAAAGGCATGCTCTTCCTTTATAGATATTATGAAAATCCTAAGTAGTTGCCACAAAATTCAAGACTGTGTGCAAATAAGATGAAATGTAGAACTCTAATGAGTAAGCATATGTCAAAGGCATGAGAGTTGAAAATAGAATAGAGTATAGGTGTTAAGAAGAAATAATGGCATATTCATTTTTTGAAGTTTTGTGCAGAAAAAATGCGTTTGAAATAAAAAAATCTAAAATATAATACGTGTTTCAAAAATATGTCCAAACTAGTGCGTCTGGAAACAGCGTGGTAATGGCCGTCATTGTGAACAGCGACCATTGCCACGCTGTTGACTTTTTAAAATCATATGCCAACATTGTGAATGCTAGCAATTAAAAACATTATAAGGATCTCATTATGTTTCTCATTCCTTCGTGGAGCTCCACGAAGGAGCTCATTTAAGATCCTCAGGCTCCACTTCGAGCTTGCTGGAGCTCGAGGAGCTCCGTCAAGCTCCACGATGGAACTCCATTGAGTTCCTTCATGAAGCTCCGTCAAGCTCCAGTGAGCTTGAAGTGGAGCTTGACGGAGCTCCTCGAGCTCCACAAAGGAGCTCCTTGAGCTTAATCATGGAGCTCGAGGAGTTCCATCGAGCTCCACGTCAAACTCAAGCAAGCTCCACTTTGAGCTTGATGAAGCTCCACGAAGGAGCTCACTGGAGCTCCGTCGAGAAGCTCGACGGAGCTCCTCGAGCTCCATGTCGAGCTCCAGCGAGCCCGCTAGAGCTCGAGGAATTCCAGGGAGCTCCTTCGTGGAGCTCCACGAAGGAGCAAGGGGCGTGGGGTGTGGGCAAGGGGTAGGGGCGTGGGGCGAGGAGCCTGGGCGAGGGGTAGGAGTGTGAGGCTAGGGGCAAGGGCCATGGGGCGAGAAGCATAATAGGATTCCTACAATATTTTCAATAGCCGGTATTCACAACGCCGGCCTATGATTTTAAAAAATCAATAGAGTGGCAATGGTCGTCGTTCACAACGACGGTCATTGCCACGCTATTTCCCGATGTACTAGTTTGTGAATATTTTTGAAACGCGTATTATATTTTAGATTTTTTATTTCAAATGCATTATTTTCGTACAAAATTCCATGTTTTTTGGATGCCTTATTTTTTTGACAAAGAAAAAAATTAATTACTTTTAGCATGCAAATCATTGATTTTTATTGAGGGTTGGAAGGGGAAATGATTCACATGAGAGAAGAATTATACTAATAAGTATGGTCTTATTTCAAAAGTTGTTTTCATTTATAGGAGTGAGTTGTTTAAAAAGGGACCCCTTCAAATTAGTTTTTAGTATAAATGACTTGGAATTTAGTAAGAAAGAAGAATCAGGCATCAACATGGGGCACTTTTGCCTTGCAAAAGTTGATCCCAATAAAGATATCCATTTTCTATGATAACTTGGGAAAGGATGGCTAGCAGTGGATAAAATACAAAGATCTTTAGATCTATTATTCTCTTTTGCTGCAATTATTGCTATCACCCTCAATTATAATCTTTTGATCAACTATTCATACTTGGGGAGAATGTGATATATGTTTGAGAATATTTTATAAATCAATTTTATATCTTTTTTTTTTGGTCATATTGTAGAGATATATTCATTTTTTACAAAATTTAAATCCTCATATAAAATGTTGTAAAGCATGACTCACATAGTCCCAATATGTATATATTGGAACATATGGATCGATAAAAATAGTAATAGATCTCATATATATATATATATATATATATATATATATATATATATATATATATATATCAATTTTTAGAGAGACTAATTAGAAAGAAATTTATTTCTTAAACAAATATAGATTATCATGTGGAAATAACTAATATATGAGACTAAACTTAATACAAATAGAAGCTCAAAGAAAAATTCATGTGATATAGGAGGAAGCTTCACGAATCCCAATGGAGGTATGGTTATTGATTTTCTTATTCCATATGATATATTTCAAATATGTAAGATAAGATTAGAACCATTAAAAAATGGTGTATTTTTTTTTTAAGAATGGCATATTTACAACTCAGTCAATTTGTGAAAGAAACATGCTCTAAATTTGTATATCAAGTGTTATGAAATAAATGATAGTTTTCTTAGAGATTAGTCATACATGGTTCACAAGCTTAGTTGGCCCATGAAGGATATTGTGACATATATATCACATTGTTTTTGGAAATAAAATTTGTTGGTAGACAAGTTAGAAAAGAATGGAGTTCTCATAATGAAAAAAAAAACTATGAGTCACTATATTTCCTATAATGAAAAAAATATTATCGATTACTTTGAATATACACATGTATGTATACATGTGTAATTAAGTGCTTTTGTAGGAATATGACTATTATTATGTACATGATAACAATAGGTGATATGTAGGTGACAACTATTACATGGGACTTGTGAATATAACCTTAATTAAATGTACACATCATCATATGAATTCTAAAATTATAAATGATGTGATTTTCAAAAAATTATTAATAAATCATCATTTTTTCAAGAGAGGCAAAATGTCTAGCTTAAAAAATTTTTTCAAAAAATTAAATATTACATATTTTAATAGATTTATTTAAATATGATATAATTATTAAACTTTTGAATATTTTTTTGAAAGTTGTTCTTAATGAGTTCGTTTTGGTTAGATTCTATTTTTTTTTTGTTTGACGAACTAATTATGCTGACGATCAAATATGAAATTATTTTGGTGTAAATTAGCTCAAAAACTATTTCTATTACAATTATGTTTCACTTCAGTTTTTTTTATGGTGATTTATGTTTATTTATATAATTTGATATGTATAACTATGTATTTTATATATACATCCAATAGAATTGAACTCAAATCAAAATAAAACACTAACTTCAATGTTTACTTAGCTTAGAATTATTGATTATGAATGAAAAAAAAAATTGCAATCCAAGATTCATTGGGTCTTCCCAAGTTGTATAGACCCTTGAAGATTGATTTAATTTGTTTTAATTGTTAGTGTGATCACCTTATGTATTGCATCATATATCATTGTATGTTACATAATATCAATTCTATGGGGTGGGAAAGATTTACAAGCACCCAATAGGTTTACACTTGAAAAACAATATAAGTAACAAAATACTCTACTTTCCCTCTCTCTTTTTGTCTATCTTGCATTACACTAATTTATTATTTATAAAATATTGAATACAAGTAAAAAAGGATGTCACCACAACATTCACTACTAAAATTCACCGAATTACCAACAAATTATTTGGTCGCTAATTTGGTGTTTCTTGGTCAGTAAACTAAATAGCGATCATTTACTGACCAAAATATTTGGTCGCAATTTTGATTATCGGTAATTTTTTTACCGACAAAAAATTAATCGGTTGGTAAATTACTGATTATTTACCAACCCTCTACCGACAAATATTTATCGACTATATTCTGATATTTTTCTGACCAAAATTATTAGGTTGGTACATGGTCTCAAAATGATCGGTAATTAATGACTATTTACAGGTCATTCACCGACAAACAATTATCGACTAAATTCCAACTATTTTCCCATCGAAAATACTTGGTCGGTTAATAGTCTCTAAATGGTCGGTAATTACTAACCGACTACAGACCATTTACCGACAAATATTTTCCAACTATATTCTGACCAAAAGAATTAGGTCGGTAAATGGTCACAAAATGGTAGGTAATAACAGAAAAAATTGAGACCAAAAACTGATCAAAATCTTTTAAAATCATTGGTCAGTAATTGATCTCCAAAAATAGTACCGACCATTGGGTGACCTTTTACCGACAATTGATATTAAAAAATTTTGGTCAGTTTTGCTAGCAATTCCGTCTGTAATTAGTGACCAGTTTTTTTTCTAGTTTTGATGTAGTTACTGCAGAAACATATACAAATTACTCAAAAAAAAAATTCCAATTAACTCTAGTAAACAACTATATATACTACATATTTATATTAAATACGTTAAGAGAAAATAAAAAAATGAAATCCAAAATCAAAGTTTAAGGCATTGAAAAAAAAATGTATGTAATACACTCAATCATCCAACCTAGTTTCATAATCGTTATGTTGTGACGTGTCTAGTCCACACGTCATCCAACCTATTTGCTAATTCATAATCGACATAGTTTCAATCATCCAACCTTGTAAACAATGGTCGATAATTTGTCAGCAATTTCTATTCGCTAATTACATCCTAATTTACAGACTAATTTCTGACCAAAAATATTTGATAGGTAGGTATGGTCGGTATTTGGTCGTGAATTGGTCTGTAATTACTGACCTATATATTCGGTCGGTAGCTTGGTCGATAATTACGATGTTACAAATATATCAGATAACCACTTTACTGACAATTATTCATGGTTATATATTTTTAGTCATTAAATTGTCGGTAATTTTTCGGTAATATTTTTCGCTAATTCCCTCCTAATTTATAGATCAATTTTCGACCAAAAATATTTGGTCTGTAATATATGGTTGGTATTTGGTCAAAAATTTTGTTGGAAATATTTTTTTTTTCGATGCTCCTCTTTAGATCTCTAAATTAGTCATGAATTGGTCAGTAATTACCGACCTATATATTTAGTCAGTAAATAGTCAATAAGTACGAAGTTATAAATAATTTAAAAAATCGCTTACCGACCAATTTTAATGGTAATATATTTTTGGTTATTAAATGGTCGATAATATATTGGATAACCACTCTACCGACCAATTTCCGATCAAAAATATTTGGTCGATAATTATGGTCAATCATTGATCAGAAATTTGGTAGTAACTTTTTTTTTTCTATACCCTTTTTTGGTCTCTAAATGGTCGTGATTTTGGATGGTAATTACCGACCAAATTTTTAGGTCGATAATTTGGTCGATATTCTTGTAATTTTTAGTAGTGATTAAATATGTCACGACCCAAAATCACATTCATGACTATGGTTATGGTCTCACCATACCATAAGCATAGTCATGATTCTATGGTCCAATCATGACATTATAAATGAAATGGTGACTCCATGGTCCAATTATGACATCATAAATGAAGTGGTTACTCCATAGTCCAATCATGACATCATAATGAAGTGGTGATTCCATGGTCCAATAACGACATCATAAATGAAAGTGGTGACTCCATGGTCCACTCATGACATCATAATGAAGTGGCAACTCCATGGTCCAATCATGACATCATAAATGAAGTGGTAACTCCATGGTCCACTCACGACATCAAAATGAAGTGGTGACTCCATGGTCCAGTCATGACATCAAACAAATGTTACAACATCATGAGCTTGTTGTAACACACAAGTCACGTCGTAACACCAGGAAACTATATCTTATTCGCTTGTCATACTAAGCTTTAGTCTCTTCTACTCAAAGCCAATCTCTTTGATCAGTCTTTTAATTGATGCAACCTCCTTATTCGCTTGTGTAAGAGCCATATAATCTACTTTTGTGGATGAGAGCATAACTATTGATTGCTTCTTACTCATAGATACATAATGCAACTTAAAGACATACCTAGTTGTAGATTTTATGCCATCCATACCTTTATCACAATTAGCATCAACAGCTCTATGGACTTGACATATTTGTTCATTGATGTTTCCATCAAACTACTTGACATAATTACTAGTCTCAAAAAATATACATGAATAGCCTTTTCTCACCATTCCAATACTTTATTTCGAGTATATACATATATCTTCTCAAAACTCCCACTATTAGGCCTTGCAAATCTTTTTTCCCATCTTGGTTATTGATCCAAATTTGCTAAGTTGGTTAAATAAAACAAGATACAATTGTTAAATTTTTTTTATATTCAAAAAATGATTTCAAGATGGAAAATAATAAAGAATGATGCTAAATTTTATATTTTGGAAGTTTTTGAGAGAAATATAAATTTGGTCATTTTCTCTTAATTGAAAGATAAATTGTATTTCTTTTATTGTTCTTTCTATTTCATGATTTATCTTACGTTTATCTTCTTCTTTATTAGTTATCTTCTATTATTTTTTATTTTCATTTTCAAAATCATTGAAATAAAACACAAAATTCATTATTTTTGTTGAAAATACATTATATGAAGTGATATTGAGCTCATGAACTCATTTTTTTCAATCAAAAATAGTCATGGAAGAGCTATAATCCTAAAAAAGAATGTTAGAGCTGAGGATAGATATTGTATTTTTATGCTTCATTTCTTATATTATGCTTGAAATTTGCCCAAATTCTCAATCTTTTTTTTTTATTTTAGTTTTGTTTGAATTATGGTTATAGTCTATAGAGCTTGGTTTAAAATATTGGGGCTAGAATTTGAGATTTAAGATTTGTAAAAGCCTAGTTAAGGTAGGAAATCTCTAGTAACTCATGTAAAAATTCATATTGTATATTATTAATTACATATACTTGTTTTTGATATGTGGTATTAATGTGTTTGATTATAAACCATTCTTTTTTTGTTTCTTTGAAATAAGTTTCATGAAATATATTTAATTTATCTATATATATGATTAATTAACAGAAACTAAATAATTAGACATCACATAATACTTTTTTGATAAATTTAGAAATATATTTACTTATGTTTTACTTTTGAGAAAATTATTTTTATAAAAATGAGAAAAGTATTTCGTTATATGTAAATAGTATCAAATATCATATTTGATTGATCGTGTAGCTAATTTTAAAATGAGAATATGCTAATATGTATGCATAAAATCTTGTGTGGAATACATTAAAGCTATGTGAGCTATATGAAATTTTGAAAAAAGCTTGAATAATTTTTAAAAAATCCACATTTTATATATGATGTTTTGAGGTGATTATTAGTCCTAAAAAAAATATGAATGGCTAAAATTACCATAACATTATTAGAGATATGGATTAAATATTCAATTGAGAGAATGACTCTAAACCTCATTATGCATTTAAGGTAATTTTTTGTTATGTGGAGGTAATGATTCGAAACCCATAAATCTTTCATGGGTCTTCAGATCATGACAGTGGGTATGTGTCCTAGTATATTGGTAGCTTGGCTAGAGATAACAGGTTTGTTTTTTTCTTTAATTTGTCCCGAAGTTCCATTGTCAAGCCTCTATATGCATAAATTATGCATGTTTGTGAAAATAGGATAAGATTAAAAATGAATATTTTGAAACTTACGCATACATTATGACTTCATGGATTTGTATAGCCATGTTTATGTATAAGTATAAGTATGAATATTTCAAAAGTAATTCTCAAATATGTAAATTATATATTAGAAAACATATATAGTTATTAAAATAAAACATGGATCTTTTCATATATTCTTGAGATTTTCCTATTAGATATTAGTTTCTTACCCATATTTTCCTCATATAGAAGAAATATTAATGGCCAAGCCAATTTTTTAAGCTATGTGATACTTGGTTGAGCTTTTAATTGGGTTTTTTAATCCTTTTTATGTATTTGGCCAAAAGAGCTATTTTAAGTAAATAATTTTATATTTCATGTGAATATTTTTACTTAATAGTTTATACATATACAAGAAGTTCTTTTGAATTTAATATATTTTAAATGGTTGAATATGTGAAATCTTGACTTATTTTTCTAGTTTTAACTTGCTTCCACTAAAGTTTGAGGTTGTTGCTATTTTAGAATGAAACTAACATGAAAAAGTTAAAGGGAAGATGTCATCGACATGCCTAAAGCTTTCTACATACATGATGTCAACAATATGTAGGATAAGATAAAAAATAAGAAGTGGAGAAGAAGATGAAGAACAAGAAGAATAAAAAAAGATGAAAAAGAAAAAAAAAGATGAAAAAAATAAAGAATAAGAAGAAATAAAATAATATTAATAATAATAAAAAATAATAAAAAAAAAGACAAAATAATAATAAAAATAGGAATAATTATAAGATGAAAAAAAATGACAAAGAAGTAGAAGAAGGAAAAGATGAATAATATGAATAAGAAGAAAGTGTAGTAGAATAAGAAAATGAAAACTCAAAATAATAAGAAGAATAAGGAAGATGATGATGATGATGATGATGAAAAAGAAGATGAAGACAATAATGAAGATGAAGAAGATGAAGAAGTACGTGATGATGATGGATAAAAAGAAGAATAATTATTAAAAAATAATAAGTAGAAGATGAAATATTAGAAAAGGAGGAGGAGGAAGATGCAGATGAAGATAAGAATAATAAAAAGAAGAACAAAAAGAAGATGAAGAACAAGTACAAGAAGATGGAGAAGAAGAAGAAGAATGAGAATAACTTAAGAAAATGATGATGATGAAGTTGATGATGATGATAAAAAAGAAGAAGGGGATAAATATTAAGAAGAAGAAAAATTATTAGAAGAAGAAGAAAAAGAATTAGAAAAAGAAGAAGAAGAAGTATTCGAAAATAGAAGAAGAGAAAGAATTGTAAAAAAAAGAATAATAATAATTAGAATAAGATGAATAAGAAGAAGAAAGAGAAGAATAAAAAGGAAAAGAGGAAGAAATAAGAATAAAAATTATAGGAAGAATAGAAAGAAGCATTACAAGAAAATAAGAAGAAGAGGAGGAGGATGATGATGATGATGATGATGATGATGATGATGATGAGGAGGAGGAGGAGGAGGAGGAGGAGGAAGGGGAGGAGGAGGAGGAGGAGGAGGAGGAAGGGGAGGAGGAGGAGGAGGAAGAGGAGGAGGAGGAGGAGGAGGAAGAAGAAGAAGAAGAAGAATAATAATAATAATAATAATAATAATAATATAATAAGAGAAAGAAGAGGAGGAAGAAGATGAAGAAAGAAGAAGAAGAGGAGGAGGAGGAAGAAGAAGAAGAAAAGGAGGAGGAAGGATGAGAAGAATTTGAAGAGTACTAAAAAAAGAAAAAGAATAAAAAGAAGTTGAAGTAGAAGAAAAGAGGAGGAGATGAAGAATAAAAAGAATAAGGATAAGAAGAAAAAAAATAAGAATAAGAAGAAAAAAAAACAAAGAAAAACAAGAAGAAGAATCCAAAGAATAAAAAATATAATAAGAATAATAATAAGAAAAGAAAAGAAAAAAAGAAAAAGAGAAGAAAAAAAATAAGAATAAAACAAAGAAGAGAATGAAAAATAAGGAGAAGAAGAAGAAAAATGAGAAAAAATAAAAAATAAAAAAATGTTGAAGAAGAGGAAGAAAAATATGATGATGACGACGAATGTGATGATGATGAATGAGGAGAAAAACTAGAGGCTGAAGAAGATAAAAAAAGAATAAAAATTATAATTAATAATTATAACAATAACAATAATAATAATAATAAAAATTAGAAGAAAATGAATAATAATAATAATAATAAGAAAACAAAAGAAGATAAAAAAGAAGAATAATAATAAAAATAAGATGAAAAACATGAAAAATGACAAAAAGAAGAAAAGGTAGAGAAGAATAATAATAAGCTAAATAAGACAACTAAACAGAAGAAGAAATAAGATAAAGATAAAGAAGAAGAAAGAAGAAGATAAAGAAGAAGAAGAAGAAAGAAAAAGACAAAGAAGAAGAAGAAGAAGAAGAAGAAGAAGAAATAGAAGATAAACTAGAAGAGGAGGAAGAAAAAAATAAGAAAAACAAGAACAATAACAAGAATAATAATAAAAATAATAATAATAATAATAGATGAATGAGAAGAAGAAAAAGAATAAGAATAAGAAAGCAAAGAAGAAGTAGAAAAGTAATAAGATGAAGAAAAAGTAGAAAATGAAAATAAAGAAGAAGATGATGATGATGATAATGATAATGATTAAAAGAAGAAAATAATGATAATGATGATGCAGAAAAGTAGAAGAAGATAATGATGATAGTGATAAAGATGATGATTAAGTATAAGAGAATAAGACAAACAAGAAGAAAAAGAAAAATAAGAATAAGAATAAGAAGAAGAATATGAAGAACATGATGAGTTAAGAAGCCAAATGATGACCAAAAGAAGATGTATTATAATAAGAAGAGTAACAAGAAGGAGAAGAAGGACAGAATAAGAAAAATAAGAAGAAAAACAAGAATATAATAAAGAAGAATAAAAAGATGGAAACGAAAAAATAAGAAAAAAAGAAAAAATAAAGAAAAATAATAAGTGAAGAAATAAATAAGAAGAAGAAAAAGAATAAGAAGTTGAACTAAAAGATAAAGAAGAAAAAAAATAATTATACTGATAATAATAAGAATAAGAAGAATGAGAAAAAAAAAGAAAAAAGAAAAAAAAATAAGAAGAATAAGAGTAAGAAGAAGGTGCAGAATAAGAAGAAAAAGAATATGAAGTATAAAAAGAAGAAAAGAATTAGGAAAGAAGAAGAAGAAGATTAAGTAAAAGAAGAAGATTATGATAAAAAACAAGATGATGGACAAAAAGAATAATAAGAAGAATAACATCAACAAGAATAAAATAATGAAGAAGAAGGATAATAATAATACATATAAGAGAAAGAATAAGTAAAGGAAGAAGGAAAATAGGAAGAAGATGATGAAGAAAAAAAAGGAGAATAAGAAGAAAATAAGAATGATAATAATAATAAGCAAAAATAGTAGTTGTAGAAGAAAAAGAAGAAGAGAAAAATACTAAGATGAGGAAGAATGATAAAATGAAGAAGAAAAAAAAGAAGAATATAAAATTAAAAAAATAATAATAAGATGGAGAAGAAGCTGAAAATGAAGATGATGAGAAAAAAAAAGATGAAGATGAAAAAAAAAGTTGAAAAAAACAAAAACAAGAACTCGAGCAAGAAGAATAAGAAGAACAAGAAGAAGAAAAAGAAAAAGAAATAAAATAAGAAAAGAAATAAGAAAAGAATGAAAAATAAGAAGATGAAAAATATGATGATGATAAAAATAAGAATAATAAGAAGAAGAATATGAAATAATAATAATAATAATAATAATAATAAAAGAATAATAAGAAATAGAATAGAAAAAAATATGAGAAAGAATAATAATAATAATAATAATAATATAAAGAATAAGAAAAAAAGAAGAAAACAAAGAAGGAAACAAAGAAGGAAATAAAGAAGAAGAAAAAGAAAAAGAAGAATAAGATAAAGAAGAAAAAAAAAGAATGAGAAGAATTTGAAGATAGATAAGGAGAAGAAAATGAAATAAAATAAGAAGAATGAAAAGAAAAATAGAAGAAAAAGTAGAATAAAAAAAAGAAGAAATAAAAGAAAAAAAAAGAAGAGGTGAAAAATGAAGAAAAGAAAAAGAAATAGAGAAAGCAAAATAAGAATAATAAAAAAAAGAAGAAAAAGAAGAATAAAAACATAGAATGAAGAAAAAGAAAAATAAGAAGAAGAAGAAGACAATGAAGAAAAAAATAAATAAAAATAAGAATAATAAGAATAATAATAATGCTATTAAGAAAAAAATAGATGATGAAAAAGAAGTAGAAGAAGATGATGATGAAGAAAAAAAGAAAGAAATAGAAGAAAAGTTAAAGTATGAGATGATGATGGTGATGATAATAAATAATAAGAAGATGAAAAAGAATAAAAGAAGAAGATGACGATGAAGAAGAAGAAGCATCAAAATAACAAGAAAAAAAATGTAGAAGACAGACTTGAATAATCAAAATAGGAGGAGGAGGAAGTAAAAAAAAAACAAAAATTAAAAATAAGAATAATAGTAATAATAAGATTAAAATGTGAAAAAAAATTAAAAAGAATAATAATGAGAATAATAATAATAATAATATTTAAAAGAATAGGAAGAAGAAAACGAAAAATGTGAAGAATAAGAAGAAGGGAGAGGAAGAAGTTGAAAAAAAAAGTAGAAGAAGAAGTAGAAATGAAGATGAATAAAAAGAAAATAAAAAAAAAGAAGATGATGATGATGAAAAAGTAGAAGAAGAATAATAATAAGATGGACAATAAGTAAAATGAGAAGAACAAGAATGAAAAGAAGAAAAAGAAGAATAATAATAATAATAATATAAATAATAATAATAATAATAATAATTCAATTGATAAAAATAAGAAGATAAAGTAGAAAAAGTATAAGAATAAAAATATGAAAATGAAGTAGAGCAAGAAGAAGAAATAGAATAATAAAAAAAAAGAAGATAGAAAAAAAGGAAAATAAGAAGTAGGAGAATAAGAAGCAAAAGTAGATGAAGAAAAAATAATAAGAAGAGGAGGAAAAAAAAGAATAACAAGAACAAAAACAATAACTATATGATGATGAAGATGAGGAAGAATAAGAAGAAGAAAAGAAGAAGAAGAAGAAGAAGAGAAGAAGGTGTAAAAAAATGCTGGCTACAAACTATAAATGAGGAGAAATATTTCTGAAAAGAAATTTTTTCTTTTAATTCTATTGTTTATTACAATCAATAGAATGATTTATTTATAGGCTATAGTTTGCCCTAATAAAACCGAAAATTAAAAATCATTATCACCCATAAGAGTAACTGTTAACTTTTGACATTTCCTCTTCCGCATTAAAAATGAACATTTAATGTTTATTTAACAAAACTCCCCCATAAACTTAAATTATTCTGTCATCTTTCATGCCGAGTAATCTTTTGTAGTTATCGAGTAGTATCGTAGATAGCGGTTTCGTGAAAATATATGCAACTTCATCCCGACTTGCCACGTATACTAATTTTATATTTCCTTCCTTCACTTGATCTCAGATGAAGTGAAAGCGAACGTCAATATGATTGCTTCTCTCATGATTCACTGGGTACTTTCTCAACTCAATTGTTGATTTGTTGTCAACTCATATCTCAGTTGCACATAGTTATTGTTGCTCCATCTTGCCCAACAAATTTCTGAGCCATATCACTTGAAATACACACAAAGATGCTGTCACATATTTAGCTTCACATGTCGAGAGTGTCACAATTGGTTGATTCTTTGAAAGCCAGGTAAACGCTGTGTCACCCATAAAAAACACATAACCCGATGTGCTTTTTCGATCATCTAAGTCTCTACACCAATCATTATCGGAGTATCCGACCAACTTGTAAACTACCACATTTGTATAGAATAACCCGAGTGTTATAATTCCTTTGATATACCGTATAATTCGCTTTAACGCCTTCCAATGTGAATAGACTGGCTCCCCCATGAACCGACTTATAATGCCGACACTTAATGCAAGGTCCGACCCTGTGCATGTGAGATAGCGAAGGCTTCCCACTAAACTCCAGTATTTGCTTGCATCGACTCGTTCTCCTCCATCAAACTTAGAGAGTTTTTCACCTGGTTCCATTAGTGTTGAAACTGGATTACAAGACTCCATCCCATACTTTTTCAAAATCTTTTTTATATATGCCTCCTGGGATACAAAGATACCCATCTTTTTTTGTCTCACCTTCACACCAAGGAAAAACTTCATCAAGCCCAAATTTGTCATCTCGAATTCATGTGTCATTGTGCTCTTAAACTTTTGTATCATTTCATTATTATTCCCCATAAAAATGATATCATCAACATAAAGAGCAACAAATAGCATATTACCTCCACTATACTTCACATAAAGGGCATGTTCGCAGGGACATTGCTCGAACCTGTTCTCTTTGAAGTATGTATCGATATGAGTATTCTACTCCCACGATACTTGCTTCAACCCATAAAGTGTCTTCTTCAATTTCAACACCTTCTTTTCTTCTCCGATTTTCATATACCCAGGTGGTTGTTTAATATAAACTTCTTCAAGCACACCATTCAGAAATGCCTATTTGACATCCATTTGTAATATCAGCCAATTGAATTGAGCAGCTTGTGAAATGAGCAATCTGATTGTCTCCATTCTTGCAATGGTAGCAAACACCTCGTCATAGTCGATTCTAGCCTTTTGCTTGTATCCCTTTGCTACAAGTCTCGCCTTATATCATTCTATCTCCCCTTGAGCATTCATCTTTTTCTTAAACACCCACTTGACATCAATGGGTTGAGTTCCATTTGGCAATTCTGCTAACTCCCATGTGTTATTACGATCTATTGCTTTAATCTCCTCATCTATGGTTGTTTGCCACTTCTTATTTCGTATTGCCTGTTCAAAACTTAAATTCTCAGAATCTACCAAAAGACATACAAGGTGTACTTCATTTGTCGAATCATATAAATCTTGTAAGCTTCGCATTTTAGGTTGTCACGGTTCACCTTCCTCATCTATAGTTTCATAATTTTTTGGTATAGTTGTTGGCATAGCAGTTGATGATTCTCCAACTTCGATGATATCCTCTGTTGCTTTATTCCAATCCCATTCATTTGCTTCATGAACTCGTACATCACAGATCACTAGAATTTTCTTGCTTATCGGGTCGGATAGCTTGTATCCTTTTGTTTTCTCATCATACCCAATAAAAATATATCTTTTACTTTTGTCTTCGAGCTTTGTTCTTCACTGATCTGGCACGTGTGCGTATGCCAAACTATCGAATACTTTGAGATGAGAGACTGTCAGTTTTTGTCCGCTCTATGTCTCTTGTGGTGTTTGATTATACAACTTCACATGTGAATACCGATTTTGAACATAAACAGTGCATTGCACGGCTTCCACCCAAAGTTTATTTTGGCATTTTCTTGCTTTTGAGCATTG